>JAWQEG010005302.1:0-112401 GCA_033782935.1 Petrolisthes cinctipes
CTAACTTCTCGAGTGTCAAAACGATTTCCTCGCCACCTCCGGATCACCTCTAAACTCCTGCTGATCACAACACACCACAACTTGAGGAGAAGCCTTTGTTGTTTATGGCTTGGTTGTGCTGCTGCTTCTTCTTCTTCTTCTTCGGGTTGCAAGGAACAGGAGAAGCATCCCTTATATACAAACACACACACAAAGCATCCCTTATATACAAACACACACACACAAAGCATAGACAATGGGTTATAATATTGTTACTGCGACAAACTGTATGATATTGTTTGGCATTATAGGCTAGTTCAAGCATGCAACTTCCCCAACCTCACCACTAACTATCATAACCTATATACCCTGCCATCCAACCCCAACCCCAACTTCCCCAACCTCACCACTATCATAACCTACCCTGCTATCCAACCCCAACCCCCAACCAACCCCATGCACCCTTGTTCCTTCCCTCTCCAGCGACACGCAACACACTTTTAACTCGTGAAGGGAATGTCATAATGGTGGACTCGTCACTCACACAGGGGACTATATTTGTGCATTCCAGTCACGACACACACACACACACCGCCACCATCACACGTCCCACTCGATGCAGGACACTTCCATTTTATCATGATACACTGTACATACATAGCCTAGGCACGTGTATATAGTTTCTGATGCCGTTCTTGAAGACTGACTGAACGATGAATGCGACAAACTGCTTACTTCCCTTTCCCTAGATCATGAAGGTATGGGAATTGTTTTTGCATTTTCCCGTTGTTATTATTTCTCTCTCCATTCCAAGATTTTACTCCCTCTCTCAACAACCTACCTTCTCTCTCTCTCTCTCCTTTTTTTCCCATGCCTGAAGGTGTATTGCCACGTCTTCGTCAGCTGTCAAATCCAGGGGTGAGAATATTCCAACCTCCTCCAGCTTATGCCTCCTCCTTTCTTCCCATTCCATCTCTCTCTCTCTCTCTCTCTCTCTCTCTCTCTCTCTCTCTTCTCGTTCTGTATGGTACTTCTCTGTCTCTCAGTCCCCTTTATCTATTCCCTGTCTCCCACTTTCATCTCTTCCCTTTCATTTCTCAGTACCACTCCTTCACAATTCCATGCACCCTTTTTCTACTGTGTGTTTCCTGTTTCTTTTATTTGCTTGTTTTTGTGTACTTATTTTTCATCCAAGATATCTCATGGCCTAGTTGATCTTGGCTCCTACTCATTAACGCTTAAGTTCCTAATAGGTTAAGGATATATAGGTTAATTAATAGTTATTCACTCCTACCATATCACGTGCGTGGAGTGCCTTAAGGACCCTGCATGTGAACGTGTATATGGAAATTGGAGGCTTCTGATTCCTCCTGACCATGCCACGAAATAGGCTCCTACCATATATATATGTAAGTGGTGTTTCGTGGCAATATTTGAAGGACTCGTTTACCTCCATTTTTTTTTCTGACTACATCACAGGGTCCCTTGACGCGGTATAGCCCCCAATACTAATATTAGTAAGATTGGAATGGCTGCTGATTGATGATGCCCCCAAACTGAGCTACAAAAAAAAAAAAAAAAAAAAAAAAAAAAATCCCTACACGTATACGGTACTGAGTTATAGGGTCGATTCCACAGTGGTATTGGTTTGTTAGCTTCCCAACCAACCAACCACACCTGTAGGGCTTCATTATTTTCCATAAGCTGAGTATCCACATTCACAAAATTTATGAAACAGTAAAATAATGATGATCCCTGTATAGTTTACTCGCCAAATTTATAAAATAATTCAGCCATAAGTCATTTACACGGCTAACATTCTTTCGTTTGCGTGCTTACAAACCACTACGAATGACTGTGGAATCAACCCATAGTCTGCTTACTGGAATATATTGCTGGAGGAATAAATAATACTGCTTCAGTCTAGACCACAAGAGCTTATTATCCTCACTGAATTGATCCGGTAAAAGAATGGGACACTAAAGATATGTTTACCATTACTTCTCCAACTCAATTTTCATCTTTTCTTACCTCTCTCTCTCTCTCTCTCTCTCTCTCTCTCTCTCTCTCTATGTAACTCTATGTAACTGTAACACACACACACACAATCTCTCTCTCATTTCATCTTTAGCTGTCTTCATGTATCCATCCTTCCCTCATTCCCTCCTTTACTGCCTCTCTCTGTTCCTGTCCTTATTTCCCTGCTGCCAATGCCATCTTTTCCCTTCCTCCCTTCCTGATATCTCATCCCATCACACCTCACACCCTCACTCCCTTCTCCCTCTATTCATCTTCCTCCCCCCCTCCCCCCCACCTTCTCCTCCTCTCACCTCCCTCAGTTTCCTCGTCCTATCTCGCCCCATCTGTCTTCCTCTCAACACCCTCTTTACCTTCAATCACTCCTATTTCTCCCACAAATCTATTCCTTTATATATATTTTTTTTTTTTGGGGGGGAGAGGTTATTGTACTTTTTTTTTCCTTTACTATAGCTCTTTGAATGCCTTATAATAATCATGTTTGTCCTCTCAACAACAAACTTCGCTACACAAACCATCCATGCATCGCTCATTTCTTGTCGACAATTTTCTTACCGTATATACATAATAGACGAATACATAACTTGCCTACAGCTAGCAACAACAACAAAAAATACTTGAAGTGACATTCTGTATGCGGAGGCCGAGGCATGCAGCAGACACACAGACGTAGATTTAGGGAGATCCAGCAGATACAAAGCCGGATATTGGAACGGAATAGAGGGATAGATAGACAGGGAGCGGATGGAACGACCACAGTTGGGATGCTGGGTGTTGGTGTTGGTGTTGGTGGGAGGGAGTATTGAAGGAAGTGAAGGTGGGTGAGAACGGAAAAAATGGAAGTAAAGATGGATGCCAGAACGAAAAAAATAATAATAGTGAAAAAAAAGTCTTGTTTGAAGGAAGTGAAGGTGGGTGTGACCGGAAAAAATGGAAGTAAAGAGATGGATGCGAGAACGAAAAAATAATAATAATAATATAAAAAAGTCTTGCTTGTTGGAAGTGAAGGTGGGAGAGAACGGAAAAAATGGAAGTAAAGAGATGGATGCGAGAACGAAAAAAAAAAAAATAATAATAATAATAATTAAAAAAAGTCTTGCTTGTTGGAAGTGAAGGTGGGAGAGAACGGAAAAAATGGAAGTAAAGAGATGGATGCGAGAACGATAAAAAAAATATAAATAGGTTTCATGGAAGGGGAGACGAGAAGGTGGGAAAGAACGGAAAAATATGGAAGTAAAGAGATGTATGCGAGAACGAAAAAAAAAGTGTTGATCGAAGGGGAGAGAACGGAAAAAATGAAAGTAGAGATGGATGCGAGAACGATAAAAAAAAAAAAAAGTGTTGATGGAAGGGGAGACGAGAAAGTGGGAGAGAACAGAAAAAATGGAAGTAAAGAGATGGATGCGAGAACGAAAAAAAAATAAAAAAAAGTCTTGATCGAAGGGGAGAGAACGGAAAAATGGAAGTAAAGAGATAGATGTGAGAGAGAGAGAAAAAAAAAGTCTTGATGGAAGGGGAGAAGACGAGCTAGGGAAGGAGAAAACAAAATAAAGGTCTGCCAGAAGGATATGGTGGGACAAACATGAGGGAAGAAGGAGGAAAGGACAAGGAAAAAGTACGAACAGTAGAAAGGGATGCAGTGAGAAAATATAATAAACTATAATGCATATAATATAATAAATAAATAAATAAAAATAAATAATAAATATAAAAAATAAAAATAAATAATAAAGTAGAAAGGGATGCAAGGAAGGGGGATGCAGTGAGAAAATATAATAAACTATAATACATAAAATATATTAAATAAATAAATAAATAAATAAACAAATAAATAAAAAATAATAAAAAATAAATAAAAATAGTAAATAAAAATAATAAAAAAAGAATAAAAAAACATAGTAAATAAATAAATATAATAAACAATAGAGGAACGAACTTAATGGTATGACTAAACATAATAAATTGCTATACCCACTTTTATTCTCTCTCTTTTTTTTTTTTTTTTTACTACTACTTCTTTCCAGACAATATTTTTTTGTTGGACAGAGAACTCCCGACGTTAACAGGTTAGAGACAATATTACCAAACAACAAAACGACAGAATACTTCTTGAAATATTATCCTTGAACTAACGAAAGATAGTTTAAGGAGAAATTCTCTTTTTGGTGAATTGTCAGGCTATACTGATTCATCCTAACTATACCAGAAAACATACCACCTCAATGGTACTAATAGGGGATCTGTTTGGTGGCATCAGGAGAGACCTTCCAATTCACCAATAAGAGAATTATCCCCTTGAGGCCCCTGTGATCGTGTATGAAAATTGAAGGCTTCTGCTTCCTCCTGACTATGATACGAAACAAGCTCCTTCAATGTAGGTGGTGTTTCGTGGCAATGTTTGAAGGACTCACTAACCTTCCAATTTTTTGACTACATCACAGGGTTCCCTTAAGGTGTACAGTACACAGGTCAACACCAGCCAAACAAGTGTTAAGGGGGTGCGGGAATAAGGGGACAGGCTTGGGGGGGTTAACGGGATGCGGTTTTTTTTTGGGGGGGTCGGGGTTTTTTTGTGGAGTGCGGGAGTAGGGGGACAGGCTTGGAGGGGGGTTAGGGGAGTGCGGGAATAGGGGACAGGCTTTCTACCCCCCCCCCCCAAAGCCTGTCCCCTACTCCCGCACCCCCCAAGCCTGTCCCCTACTCCCGCACCCCCTTAAAATAAATAAGAGTCGATGAAAATGAGAAATATAAGGCGAGGCTAAAAACAAGTAAGAAAAAATAATGAAAAGAAGATGCTAACTGACTGATAGGACCAGAGGCATTTAAAGGGGATATAGAGCACATTGTTTTGGGTGGTAAATCTGGAGCAAATGATTCCTCCAAACTACTCCAGGCAACAGGATACCATTATTTTTCTCCATCTGGGTCTGTTTCCTGGCATACTTTGGAGGAATCAAGGCACTACATTCTATTAAAAGTATACCATCCCCTTAAAAGGAATATGACAAAAAGAAAAAAAAGTGGAAAGGAAAGGCAAATGGAAGAAAATGCAAACAGGCAAAGAGAGGTAGAAAGCAAAAGAGGAGATAAAGGAAAAACAAAAATAGGAAAAAATGAAATGAAGAACTGTGTGTTATATAGGAATGAACTGAAAAACATGGAAAGGGAAAAGTGCGAGGGGAAGGAAATAACGATAAGCTTCCATTATTTTTACAAAGTCTGTGAGAGCAAAAGCGAAACCGATCTCTATCACCTGAACGCTTATACTGCCTGCCTGGGTCACACTATGTTATACAGGTCTACTTGTAGGTATAATGATATCTTGAAAGTGTCTGATGAACGTAGAAAGACTTTATAGGGAAAACTGAACAAGGAATATGTTTAATCAAATGTATACAGACAGACAGAGAGAGAGAGAGAGAGAGAGAGAGAGAGAGAGAGAGATACTGATATGTTTATTTGGCCATACAATATTATACATTTCAGGAAATTATACATATATGTCTTAAGGCTTGGTCCTATAAGTCGAAGCTTTAAAAAGACCAAAGATTATTATATGAAAGAGCACAGCTAAGGACAGTTTGGCCAATAAGAGAAATGGTACAGCAATTATATGTCATTGAGAGAGAGAGAGAGAGATCTATACAACAGTTACAAATTGGTCCACGTATATAACTTTTCACGAGGAATCTGCTGAGGTGCATTACATTTTGTAAAGTCGTCGTCGTTTGCAAGGCCATAATCTACAATACTAAAACTCTCTGTATATATTGACTAAACAGGGACACCTCACGCGGCTGTTAACAAAGTTCTATTAGTGTTAATCAAAGCTCTAGGAACCCAGAATAAAGTTCCATAAAGGGTATAATTATTCTCTTGTTGGTAAATTGGAAGGCTACTGATTCCTCCAAGATACAGTACTATTACCACTTGGGTTGTCTGTTTTCTGGCATAGTTAGGAGGAATCAGTACCCTTTCAATTCACCAAAGAGAATCTCCCCTTAAGGTTCTGATGATCGTGTATGATAATAATTGGAGGCTTCTGATTCCTCCAGACTATACCCCGAAACAAGCTCCTTCCATATTATAGGTGGTGTTTCGTGGCCATATTTGAAGAACTCATTTACCTCCAATTCACAGGGTTCCTTACCATCACAGGGTCCCTTAAACTGTCTTGCGTTAGTACAATTTGCCAACAAGAGAATCTCCCCTTAACGCCGAATACAACACAATGAGCGGATTTTAATGTTGTTGGAGGGTGGGAGTATCAGAGTTCTTGCTACTTGTTTACCACCAGAATGGCGCACCACTGCCGACCAAAACAAATGCATAAATCAGAGCACCCAGACTTCCAGGCTCCTCGAGTTTTGTTCTTTATCTGCCTCATATCACACCACGTGGCTTGCGTCCAGAAGTGAACCGGTTAAGAAGTATAAAATGCCAATATGGTACACAAAATTCTCAGTCATTATTATCTTCTGTACACGGCAATTCCTCTAGGTACGGGAACAATGCATAGCCGATATATAAAAGAGATCTTCATAATTATGTAATGGGGCCCTCAGGTGTCTTAGGACGACTCAGGAATTCTTAATATGTGTAAAGGGAAGTTCATCTATACTCAAGGGAACTTCAAGCTCCACCATATATGATAGTGGTGGCACCCCCAGGGACTTTTAAGGGGATAGTATCATTTTGGTACATTAGAGTGCCTTCATTCTTTCAAAGTATGCCAGGAAACAAGAGGACTAGATGGACAAATATAATGGTGTCCTGTTGCTTGGAATAGTTCGGAGGGATCAGTTGCTCCAGATTTACCAACACTACAGTATCCCCTTAACTAGATTACATAGGCTAGTGTAAATTTCAGTATAATAAATAGTTGTCTGATTGTAGTGAAAGCTTATTTTAAAACATTTCTCCAAGAACAAGTAGCCTACTGTACAAATAATATAACCATGTATAGCATTCATTTATCATTAGTCTGCATTTGTTTGGTAGGCTACGTATGCAAATGGTAGTAAATATACAGTATTATATGGTGTTAGAATTTTATGGTGTTAGAATTATATGGTGTTAGAATTATATGGTGTTAGAATTATATGGTGTTAGAATTATATGGTGTTAGAATTTCAGTCATTGTTCAAATATACCACATACAATACGAAGCATATAAGAATGGCTTTTGAGCACGGGACTGGATATTTGATGCATGCACATTTCAATAGGTCTATGTCAGATAAACTCAAATACACGAACACTGGAAATACAAACATGAAATTCAATAGTCACCTTTATATCAATAGCCTCGTATTAACCAAGGGAAGGGAATAAAAGTGCAAGGTAATAACAACACACCAATAACAACATAAACTTCACAATCGCTGATAGAGACAACAATATACAGTTTATGGGCTAAATGAAATATATTTACCAAAGTCGTAATACAAATCAAAGAGCACTATAGTCTAATAAATTGACCTGGGTTGTGAAATATGACTGCAGTTAAAATTTGGCAAAGCTTGTTTAAAACAGAGCAATATATGACCTTAAAGGCCCATTTATACTAAAAATAAAAGTAAATTAACTCATAGCTTTAACAGAAAATATTTTTATTTTATAACCCGGACGACAGAGTGAATGAAAAGCACGCAAGTTTGTCCTGGAGGATAATATTCAAAACTTGTATCAACATGCAAATCAAATAACTGGCGAACAAACACGACTGAAAGTCAACGAGAAAACTGAATTAACAACTGAATCGGATTGAAAACTGCCAACCGGGAAGAAAGAAAAAATACCCCTGGGAGATACAACATTATCGGTCCGTCTCTACTGTATTATAGGTTTAAGGTGATTATATGTTTTGAGTTAATTATATTGAGTTAATTATATTGGTTCCACCAAACTATGACAGGAAAAAAAAAAAAAAACATTAGGATACAGACCACATTAGGATACGAGTAAGGGTTTTATCTTTTCTGCAAATTGCCTTGGTTGAAATTACATTTCTCGAAAAGCTAAGTAAGAATAGATGAAAATCGGTTCTTTGTCGCCATGCATGTTAAGAGAATACGTTATATTTCTGTATCACTCGATTAACACTGTATGTACTTGAACAGTATAGTCACTCATTGAAGTTCGTGGAGCCCTCCGTGTTTGTGTGAATCCCATCCAAACCCTTTCTGAACGACAGGTCTCTGGGCACGAGACAACACATACATACACAGGAATATACGTAGTGAAACTAATGGAACTTTGCGTTCGATTGAGACTTGTGTGACGGAAAGACTTGTCCCTGCATGTACTCACCTGGACTGATGCTTCACCGACGACGCACTTCTGTAGATGGACAGCAAACAGACTAGCAGATCTCCATAGTCATGTATGTTTCCTTCAAATGGCCACAAGACACGCAGGGTACACAGACACAGCAACACACACAGCCTCCTCCCGCGGCGCCGGCCTGCGAGCGAGTGATAGTGGTTTACACGTGGCTCTCTCAGGTCTCTCTCTCTCTTTCTCCCTCTCTTTTGGTAGGCGACATGTTTTTCTGTTATCTCTCTCTGAGGTTTCATTCCATCTCCCACCTCATCTCAGTCCCCCAATCTTGTCCCCACCTTCCTAATCGCCTCCTTAATTTTCTCCCTCTTCCATACCCCTCCTCCTCCATAACTCATCAGTTTCGTATCACAACTTTCCCCAGATTACTACCCATATCTTCTCTCCATCTTTTTCTGTATATTTGAATCAGAACGAAATTACTTAAGTGCGTGAATACAGGGATCCTTATCAACCCAGCATCTCCTTCCCTGACTTACATTCTTAAACTTTCTTCCCTAATCCAAAGTCAGGCTGATGACACAAGCAGTTAATTTCATACCTGTAACTCCTCTTTTGAACATTTCGCCTTCACATTTTCCATCCCTTTTTTCATTTCTCTAGTCGGTGTATCATCCCTGCCATATTCTTACTCACTCAGGTATTTATTTCTATTCACCATTTAGTCTCTCTCCCCACTAGTCTTCCTCCCCGCCTCCCCTCAGCAGCCTACCTACCTATCTATCCTAGCTCCCCCCAACTCTCCCTGCTTCCCCTAGCTGTTCTCCTTGACTCTCTCCTTCCTCTGTTTTTCCTCTCCGTGTTTGCTTAGCTCGACTGCATGTGTGTCTTTGTCAGGAGTCTCGTATAGTCTCCCTCTCCCTGGCTTTGTTCTCTTTTCTGCTGTGCCTCTCTCTCTCTCTCTCTCTCTCTCTCTCTCTCTCATCGTGTATTGTCTCTGTACAGAATATCCGGTTGAACAATGGACTATTTTTTCCATAAATGTCAAGAAACTCACCAAGCAAAATTATTTCATGTAATTAATTAATGCATTACTTGGTCAATTTGGTAACGATTTGCTGAGAAAAGGCGTCATTGATTCAAAATAAACAAGAAAGCAAGGCAGAGACAGATAATGAAGTTCAACTGTACTGTATATTGTTGACAGTGTGGATGTTGTGGTAAAATTATATACGACATTATAGGTATTTAAAAAAACAGGTCCACCTGGATTTTCCAACCTTTTCTAGATTTTCATATATATTATTGACTGTTCTATTCATTCTTGACTAACTATTGTGCAGAAAGAACTATTAACCTAACCTAACCCAACCCCAGAGGTTGCCCCAGACCTAATTAGCCAAAGGCCTGATTAGGTTTGTTAAGTTTATTCAAATAAATTAAAGGTCCTTTCTTCACAATAATATTTGGTTAAAAATGAGTAGAACACCCAATAACATTCACCAAAAAAATATATAAACAGTAAAAATAAAAAAATTGACCTATTCTTCAGAAATACCAATACACATTCTTGTGTAGTTTGATAACATCATCATAACAGCAGCTACGGTTACTCGATTTCTGTTTAACAATTGAAGAATCAGTCACATACAGGTATTATGTGGTTGGAACAGACTAGGCATCAGGATTCAGGAAGGAGTACCGGTATTCAAATGAACTAAATTCTGGGTATTAATATGGCTTATAATTGACACGTGATTACTTGTTACTTGTTGTTAGATATTCTATGCTCCGCTCCACCAGCAGATGGTGCTCCGCAGGGCTTCCCTCAATATTATTTAACACTATAATCATTTCTAATGTTCATATTATCCATGTCGTAACCAGCGAACAGATATGTTTTCAATCTTTCCTTAAAAATTAATTGCAATTATCACTAATTAGTGATGGTGCTCTCATCTTCTATTCTAAATACAGTATAAAGATAAAATATAACACTTACTTAATTAAGGAGAAACTGAACCACCAAATCTATACATACCGTAGTAATTGGTGGGTTTTAATTACCACAGACGAGTGTATTCCTGAGCTAGCATAGAAAAAAAAAGGCAAAGAATGTAGCTTGAAAATGCATATAACAAAATAGTATTAGTTAACACGACCACCATAGTTACATGTACTTACTTATGGTTGCTCACTTTCGTCCCTCCTTACCTTAATTGGAACTGAATTATTGTTTGTTGTCTTGTGTCCTTCTCTTGGCGGCCATCTCAATCCCGGCACCCTGGTGAAATGATGATTCGTCGGATTTCGTCCCCAGATTCTCCAATAAATATCAGTTTCCACTCTACATTTCGTTAAATTTTACAGTCCACATGTCCATCTTCCTACCCAGCTGATCAGGAGTCAGAGGACTACTGTCAGTCTGTCAGTCTGTCACTGTCATTGTCATTGTTGCCAACCACTCCACGTGACTCCAGTGTACGCCAGAATTCACAAAATTATTATAGATTTAGACAGAAATTCCCCAGTATTTATCATATCATATATTTTCGTTTATATCGTAGAAAACATTGAAATACATATGAAATTGTGGTACATATTTCATAATAGAAGCAATTGACATTTTTGTAGGGAAAACCAAATTTAAATATTAGCTCTTTAATTAATAGAAGGGTAATATCAGATACATTCATAACAAAACATCTTATATAAACATAACACTTCAAAACAAATCATTAATTAATACAGTACCTTTAGTTCGAATGTCTTCCATTCCAGTACATGTATTATATGTCAGCTCTTGCATTTATAGGCACTTTATATGTAATCATATATATGGCATTTACTACCACAAGATTTTTCAGTCCCAAATTCCCAAAATTCAGAGCAATTTTCCCCCTATATGTCTTTGATTTCCTAAATCTAGAGAAATTTCTCATAGTTGGCAAAATTGTGGTTGACGGACAACGGCGGAAATCCAAATGCCTCTCTTCGGATTTTGCATGGAGGTATAATATATATTATCCTTCCATGGGATTTTGTGAGTAGGGACTTCGGAGGCGAGCAGAAATAATCGGTCGCATTCTAGCCCAACTTTGACCCAAGGCAATATAAATGTATGATTATAATTTATTATCTTCATATAATTAATAAGCCAAGGTTGTCATTCTCCAAGTTGACGTGACGACAGACACTCCCTCGTCCCTGACAACACTATCTATCATTTTACATAGTAACTTAAATTAAGTGTATTGATTAGTAGTTTTCTGCATATCTACTGCGAAATCTGTTGACTTACTATTACAAGGCAAATAGTTTCTTTATCTGCTAGCAAACCTATAAGACTCATTCTAGCATAATCCCATCATGATGAACAGCAGGCCATTGTTCATTAACCTCGACTTGGGGACATGAGATATCTCTGTACTTACTGTAGATAATATATATATATATTCCTACTGCTACACCGGTGTTCGGCTGGCAGCAAAAGTGTACTGACTTGGGCTACCATACATTTACAAAAATATTATAATTTCACATTTCACTATAGAATATTGTGGGTTTGTTTTTCGATGAAGGATATATTCCTAAAGTTTGTCGGTGGAATTCAGGAACATGCTGTATATATATAATTATACTGTACACTCTCCAAGTTACAGCAGCGCCGCGGTGCCGTTCAAAAGATGAAAACTTGTTGATGAATGGAGGTGGTCTACAGACAATAATACCGTCAGCCAGTCCCACACCCACAGCTCTAATTGATTCCTAAAGCCAACAAGATTGTGGGATATGGGCATTCATTGATGGAACAACTCATCGCAAATTATCATAATGAATGTATTTGCTTTGTTACGATGGAGTTACAAGGAAGGTCTAAGAAGCAGTGCTAAATACTCCACAATCTCTAGTTTCCAGGTTAGAGTTTTTGGTATTTATTGAAAGAATTACCGTTTTGTAGCAGTGTTGCCAGATCCGGCTAGGTCCCAGTATTGTGCCCAGGTCATTTCGGTAAATATTGAAAGAATTACCGTTATTGCGTACGGTTTTTCTACCTTCATTACCCACTTATTTAGACAATTCTAAGACTTTTCTTCTATGGCATTTCCACCACAAATGCCCCATTTCCAAGATTTGAAATTAGCCTGACCTTACCTAACCTAACCTAGACCACAGCAGAGGGTAATTCTGCATAAGAGTTCCACGTGTTTTTTTTAGTTTTTGTTTTTTTGTTTTTCCTGCTTATTTTTACTTGTTCTATTCATTAGTGACCATAATATTGATCGGAAACCACTTGGTTTATACATATTCCCTAACCCCTTCAATCTTGGGGGAGAGCACTGGGAATCGGGGGTTTTGGGTGGGGGAAAACACGTAAATGAGCTTATTTTGCCTTGATTTTGGTTTGTTGACCTGCATAAATGTTGAAAAATTGAAAATGCGAGCCAAATTTCGGCAAAAATTGGCTCGGGTTTTGCAATTTTCATGAGGGATAAATGGGTATTTATTTAAAGAATTACCGTTTTGCAGCAGTGTTGCCAGATCCGGCTGGGTGCCAGTATTTTACCCCCGTCATTTATTGTACTTTACCACGGTTATTTCCCGGTAGTTTGCCCAGGTTAGGTCCCAGTAGTTTGCCCAGGTTAGGTCCCGGTAGTCTGATGCGGTCTAGGTTAGGTTAGGTCAGGTCAGGTAAGGTCAGGCTAATTTCAAAATTTACCTTCAAAATACCAAATGCCCCATTTGAATATGCCCTATCTTGGAAAAGGGGCATTTGCGGAGGAAATGCCATTGATGAAAATAGTCTTAGAATGGTCTAAATAAGTGGGTTATGAAGGTAGAAAAAACGTACGCAATAACGGTAATTCATTCAATATTTACCGATAAATGTCAAGATTTTGGAAATCCGAGGCAAGTTTCTATAATTAACCAAACCTAACCTGGGTAGATTACCGGGACCTAACCGGGGCACACTACCGGGACATAACCAGGGCAGACTACCGGGACCTAACCGGGGCAGACTACCGGGACATAACTGGGGCAGACTACCGGGACATAACCTCACGGGACCTAACTGCCCCCCTTTATTATCCTTAATTAGCAGACTACCGGACTGGCCATTATAATTGTTATACATAATTATTATTACTATTTGTTAATAAAATATATTACAAAAAGGTTTTAACTCTTACCAGACTTGCAGGAAAATTGTGGAGATGATTAAATTTTCGAAGAAACCTGGGCCGTGATTTTGTATTCCAGCCTACATATTTGTTTTTATAATCCATAGTAGCCTCCTGTCCACACTGCTCACTTATTTTATGTTTCAAAATTAGCCCATGATCCACACAAATTAAAAAGTTCTTGTGGCTTAGCAAAATGCGTGAAAAAAACAGCCATACCCGCTGGAAGCCATGTTGGTAGTGTCAGTGTCAGCTTGTCACGTATTACTGACACGTAGCAGGGAAAATGGGATGATGGAAAATTGCGGATGAATACAGAAGGTTGATAGATTGCATTAATAATAATGATTATAATAATATGAGATGAGAAAATAATTTATGAAATTAAGTGAGTAAATAATGAAATAGTCTATATATAAATGGTGATGGAATTAAAAGAATATTGAAGGCGTCATTTAATTAAAAAAATACATGATTTACGAGATGGCAACTTGAAGTAGCACATGAGCATCCCATCATGATGTGCACTACTTTTTACAGTGTTCAGTGGCTTATTTTAAAGAAGGACCTGGGAGAGAAAGACACCGTGAACGCTGGAGTCTGAACTTAGGGTATAGACACCGTAGACTTACTCCTACACTGGACTTTGTCTCTGAAGCGCTACGCTGGACTTAGTCTCAAAAGCGGTCGCGATTTTTCGAAAGCCTATTCTGCCGAAAGTAAGTGCAATCGCCTATTACACGAACACACTACATTGTCCCCTACCGGCACCTAACCTGGGCAAACTACCGGCACCTAACCTGGGCAAACTACCGGGACCTAACCTGGGCAAACTACTGGGAAAAAACATGGTAAATTACAGGAAATGACCGGGGCAAAATACTGGGATCTGGCCCCGATTGGGTGGCATAACAAGGAAGACTACAGACAGGGGGAATGTTGGCTCGGGGGTACATACCCGTGAACCAGCAGTCCCCTTGTCTGATACCTTCGAAGAAACAGATCTCACTATCACCCTGATTCCCATTGGGGGGTCCGAGCATCTGCACGGCATCGGTCAACCAGACTCGGGACTGCTCGGCCAGACAGTCTGGGGAACTACAACAACAACTGGGATCTGGCAACACTGCTACAAAACGGCAATTCTTTCAATAAATACCGAAATGTTGGTAAAATTGTAGGTAAATTTTAAGATTGACAGTGCTTTTTGATATGTTTGACCTCCCCCCTCCCAAGAGGCTCGATTGAGGGGCAAAACAAGTAAAGTTAAATAATGCCATCAAAAATTAATATTTATATGGTCCAGAATTAACCTGACTTGATCTGACCTAACTTATTCCAATCTGGACCAGAGCAAACTACCATGACCTACCCGGGGCATTGGCTAACTACCAGGACCTAACCAGGGTAAACTTGGGGGAGGGGATGAATCATGGTCAAAATACACTGTCGTCACACTTGTATTTCAACATATAAATACAGGGAATGATAGGTTATAAAAAAAAAGTTGAGATTTTTTTTTTTTTTTTTCCATTTCTGTGGCTCAACTAAACTATTACCACCCTTTTATCCAATTTGATTAGGCCTCATGCACAAATTAATATGTTGCCATTAGGCACATAAAAACATTATTTGTAGGCAAAGGATGTTATGTAATGTACCAGACTACCATAAGTTCTCCTTCTATTATTTCATTCGTATTTCCTACTCCCAGGGTTCAGAATCACGGAAGTATGTTCCCCGGAGAGCAGTCCTCTATGTCCCAGGCAGTGATGAGAGAAAACTTCAGAAAATCCCCAGCCTTGGTGCTGACTGTATTGTCTTGGACTGCGAGGATGGAGTTGCATTATCAAGGAAGGTACAGTACAGGAGGCCCCACACCTCCATATTAAATACCAAGGGTGATTCATAGGACTGTAAATGTGAAAGTTTCAGCAAACTTCAGAAACTTTCTTGAAAATTATCTCAAAAATATTATTAGGCTATATATAGTATATACAATTTTAAGATTTATCACACATTTTCCTTCGTTTACCTGCATTTTGTAAACTGTATAATACATAGTCTAATCAAGGACCATTTTGATAACTAAGAATACTTTCCCCTCATTTTCTTCATACATTAAAGCCGGAATATGTGTTCATTTTATTATACAAACTAGAACTGGTAATGTAATGTACACAGTAATATACACATATATAGTAAATGAAATAAAAAAAGTACTGTGTAAACATACTGACAGTGTTATCCTTTCCGTATTAAAGAACACATTTCCAATACTTAAAAATTAAGAATAAAGACTGTAAAAACTAAAGCAATATTTTGGTAAGATAGTATTTGACTGAGTGAGAAAAGTGAGTGATGGGATGCTAGGAGAGGAACAAGAAGAGGAATTGGATGTGTAAATCAGATCTTTACTCTCAGATACGTAGTAAGAATGGGAGAATATAGAGACAAGGTACAATCATGTTATATCTTAAAGATAAATGTATTGGATGACTAGATGCTAAAGGTAGTACAGAGTATGTTGAAGAGGACAAAAATGACAGTATATATGGAAAGTGAATAGAGTGAGTTCTTCCTCTCGTCTTACAGGACAATGTTAAATAACCAAGAAATTCATAGACAGCTTTTTCTGTTTTCTCAGTAGTACAGTGAGTAAAGATGGTATGATGGTTGATAAGGTACAGGAGTGTGAGAGATAGGGAAGTTACAGGTATGTGGAGATACAACTGTGCATTAATATTTCAGAATGAAGCAAGATCCAAAATACGACATTTGTTGCAGTCCCGTGAAATTGACTTCTCAGGGAAGGATTGTTCTGTACGTGTGAACAGTGTGGAGAGTGGTCTTTGTGAGGAAGATCTACGAGAGGTGTTGTCTGCTTCACACCTGCCAGACACACTTCATCTACCAAAGGTTGAGAGCCCAGACCATCTAGACTGGGTAAGCATATGATGATGAATCAGTTTATTCATATTTGAAAATGGCATGAATTCACCAAAAAACATACACAAAAAGTAGATTGAGGAGGCTTACAATATTCTGGCCCTACTTGAACCGTGCTCGTTAAGGGATGGTAAGGGTATTTTGTAATATAAATCTGATTTATTCTATTACCAGGTACCATAATTTAAAGTGGGATGGTCATGAACACATCTCCAAACTTTTTTGTCTAGCACTTGTTCCTCCTGTCATATCTTGCCTATAATCCATACACTTCTTAGTTCCACTCCCCTCTCAGTCTGCTCTTTCTTTCCTCTCCCCACTCTCATTTACCTTTTTGACACTCCCCAACACACCCACCTCAACACTGCAAGGCTCGCAGACTTTCTCATTAGTCAGCCTATCTATCCACATGACTCCACTATAGTACAGTATCTCCAATATTAGTTTTAGCATCTCGTGAAAGATATTCTACTAATAACTTTGAGTGATAAAAGTAAGAATTATCCCAAAACTAGTGCAGCTGGATGTGACTTACTGCAGGCCTCACCACACTTATAAAATAAGCCCATGGAGGTAATATGTGACATATGTAAAAGCACCAGCTCAAGAATGGGAAATGGTGTCAGTGCTGTTGCTTTGTCCATGAAAATAATATATACAGTACAGGTACAGTCTGTCAATGATGCACGTACCCCACCCTCGCTCAGTTACTCGCAGTTTTAGCTGGTAAATTCTGGAGTAGTAAGCAGGGTTATCTTACAGTGATTGTGATTGGTCGATCTAATACCGGCTGTAAGATACCCCTGCTTTCTACTCCAGATTTTACCAGCTAAAACTGCGAGTAACTGAACGAGAGTGGGGTACGTGCATCATTGACAGACTGTACCTACATGCAGCTCTTGCCTGCAGTTGCTTTGCATCATGAAAGCAATGTATCAGTTTGCAGATAAACTAAAATCTACCTTGAGAAGTCACAAAACTGCTGAGAAAATGCGTCTGATCATCTTCACTGAGTCAGCCATGTCCCTCCTAAAGCTGCCAGCCATTTGCCAGAGAGGCATAGAGTTGTCTGAAGAAACACCCTTTGTCCTGGATGGAGTGGTGTTTGGCTCTGATGATTTTTGTGCTGACATTGGTAAGAGATTCATCTTTTGAATGACATGTGCCGTATTTGAATTTATGTTATATATTACCAGTACACAATATTTTACTGTCCAGTCCAAAGTAATATGCTATGGTACTACACATGTAGTATAAAAACACATACTGTACTCCCTTTGTCATATTTAATCCTATACTATGCAGGTGCTACACGGACAAATGAAGCCAAGGAATTGTTATATGCACGTCAGTATGTAGTGATGGTGGCCAAAGCTTTCAAACTGCAGGCTATAGACTTGGTGTACATTGATTATAAAGGTAAGATGACACTGTTACATTTGTTCTTTATTTACAGTATTATCATCTGTAACCACTTTGTTTTCTGCTGAAGAATTACTGTATCCAATTTCCAGCAACCTTTCTTGGTGCTACAAACCCCAGCAAGAGTTCATAGAAAGCTGACACTTTTAAGTGAAAAAACTAATATTACCTCTTATAAAGCTGGATGCACATACATACAGTTACACACAAAATAGCAGTTGATGTGGAAAGTTTGTAGTGTTTATAGCAATGCTGAATCCTTCATCAGAAAACCCAAAGGTACACATGGAACAAATAAAGAATATGTGAAGACAGCAAAGTTTGGCTGAAATTTTGAATTCTTCTTGAGCTTAGACATTGATTACTACAGTGCAGTACAGTACTGTATATTTATTCACTTAGTTTTGTCTTGTCTTAAGTCTTATTAGATACAATAAAGTGAATCAAATTCTTAAGATAAAATGTGCGTAGCTCATAAAATATAGGCTCCATTTCTTCAAATTTCTACCAACAGATCTGGAAGGTTTAAGGATCCAGAGTGAAGAGGGTGCTGGCATGGGATTTACAGGAAAACAGGTAAGTCAGTCCAATGTGTGTGTGGTGAGTAACGAGTTTGTTTCCATACACATAGGATCACTGGGGAGGATTATGAAGGGCGGAGGTGTGAGTATGGAGGTGAAAAGGGGACTACAAAATAGTATAATCCTGCCAACACTTACATATGCGTCTGAGACGTGGACACGGAGTAGGGCTCATCAGTCCAGAATAGGCGCAGTAGAAATAAGTTACTTAAGAGGAGCATGTGGAGTTTCTAGGTGGGATGGAGAAAGAAATGAGAGATGTGGTATGAGTGAAAAGGCAATTGGTATTGAGTGTGGAGGGGTTGAGAGAGTGAAGCGTAATATATTGAGGTGGTTTGGACATGTAGAGAGAATGCAAGGTGAGGAGTTTGTAAAGAAGGTGTATGGAAGTGAAGTTGTGGGACCTGGTGTGATAGGCAGACCTCCCGTTAGATGGCAGAACAGAGTGGAAGAGTATGTAAAGGAGAGAATTATGAGGGGCAGATTAGGGCTTGACCAAGTAAGGAGGGAGTGTTGGAACAGGGAAAACTGGAGACACTTCTGCCGTGGCCACCCCCTTGGAGGGAGTTCCTGGAGGGAATGAGGCATCAGAGCTATAGATAGATAAATAGATAGACACATATACCATGCACTGCCTAAACCCCGCTTCACTAGAGTTTAACCAGTACTGTACACTGTTAAATACGTATACAGTATATGCGATGTCAAGAAGAGTGTTCAGTCCATGAGTATACTATTGAATGTATATGGCAAACATTTGCATCCTCCTCTTTAAAGGACCAAATATTGCATATGATAACAATAACCTTACTTATGTTTATATGTGTGACTCAGGACTGTATAAACTTCTACAGCACAGAAAAATCTCTCAATAAGAACAGAAATAATGCATAGTGTGGTCATTGTAATTCACATCCCTAATCCAATAATCTATTCCTTACTTGCCTAGAATCTTTAAATTTTAAGTGGGACTACTTAAAAAAAAAGACCCTTTTTTATCAAATTAGGCCAAAACATAAAAACATCAATATTAGCTAACCTTTAGTTGTAGCTATACAAACCATGGAAAAGACTGTAAGGTAGGTTATTTTAAGTGCTTTAAATAACCTTGAAGGTTACTAATATTTCCAAGGTACACATACCATGTATCACTCTTGCCATAACTGCACTTATTATCCTATGCTACATCACAGATTAAGTATGGATTCTATAGGCCTATACTACTGTATATTTATACCCTTTTTTGCCCCTTCCATAATTAAATTATATTCCACATTCAGTACTTATTCCCTATAACACCCCTTCCACCCAAGGTCATCCACCCAGGTCAGGTCGAAGTGGTGCAGGCAGCCTTTTCTCCTAAACCACAAAAGGTAGAATGGGCTCGGGAACTTGTACAGGCTTTTGAGGATCACCAGCAGCAGGGCAAGGTAGGTGTGAGCTGAAAATGAAGAAAATGAAATGTGCATTTTTCCATGATACTACAGTACTGTACAGTGGGTTACCTTGTCAGAGGGAAATGCTCTTATAATTCTAAGAATTGATTTTTTTTTTTTCTCCAATCATTCAGTCACATAAATTATATTATTTCATCGTTTTCTCTGCCTATCTATAACTCTTCCTAATGGGATGGCCTGTTGCTAGACATTTCTCATAGCCACCTCATGGCAGCTTTGGAAGGAAGCAAAACACCTCAGATGAAAACCATTGCTTATGGAACTGCTACTGCTAATGGCTATTTTTTGTGTGAAATTTGGTAACTTTATAGTTTTATAGACCCAGGTGTCTGCTATTTCGTTTTCTTATAAAATATATCAAGTGATAGTTTGTATGATCATTATAATCATTGAAGTATATCAGCATGTTGAAGGATTTAATGATTCAGTTTCATCACATCTAACTTAAGTTGCCCTTAACTTCTGACTACATTCTAGGGAGCATTCACCTTTCGTGGCCACATGATCGACATGCCACTGCTGTTGCAAGCTCGCAACATCATCCAGATGGCATCTGTTACTTCTAAATAGTGCTATTATTAGACATTTTCTGTACAGTGCATCGTTTTGAAGTGGATGGATGTATACATAGTAGAGGTGGTGTGAGTTATGAAAATATAGTCTTTAAGATATATAAAATGTAGTTTTATTAACTATCCACATAAAGTACTGTAATTTATTGGAAGAATAGTTACAGGGTTGTACAGTAGACATCATAAAATAGTCACATTCACCTTCACTCCCCCTTTCAAGCCCACAAAATTCCCTGGAGGCACCGGAAAACTCCTGAGATTCTTCTGATTCCCTCATAACTTCAGGTTACAGGATTAGTGGCTATTGACCCTTCTTTGAGGCTCATAATTCCATATAATCAGGATGGGGTAGCATTTTTCTATGATCTTTGGAAGAGTTACATGGCCTCTTAAGTCCTATATTGGGAGGAATTTATTTCCATATACAGTACTGCCTGGTATAGGATTATTACCTGCTAGGGTATGGACAATATTGAAAGAGTTTTGACGCCTCTTCAGACCCTAGTGGCTTCCTTTCAATTCTTCAAAATCTCCCCTTTCCTTTAGTATCCTTTGTGCTTACTGTCCCACCTTCCCCCTCATCCTACCATACCTACAGGGTCTTCCAGGTCAAGGGCAGTCTTTCATCCTTAATCAGTTAAATCCATGGCCTAGTTTGATGGAATACATTTTTTATTGGAACAAAATTTTATACAGTAGAAAATTCATGATAGCTATGCCTCGTGATATTTCTTCAAAAAGGTTAATTAACTATAACTCGTTCATGTGCTGTACATTGAGACATACTAATAATCATGTAGGTTATCCCGTTACAACCTTATCATATGGTGTGAACCTGCCAGATCCCATATCCTGCAATGACGGGAAGTGTTGAAACTGAAGATGGTGTGTGTGTATTTTTATTTTATTTCTGGGTGCCGAAACAGTATTGATGTAATTATGTGAATCGAGTAGGGAATTGGGTTTATTCCTTAATAAAAAAAAAAAAAATTCAGGGGACGAGGGTGAAACGTGATATTTATACCAGGTTACTAAAGTTGAGTTGTGTGAAAATAAACATGTGTTGAGATGGAATAGTTGCCATTCCCTTCGGCTTGACTCATCACCAGGAAAACTCAGGAGAAAATCCTCGCACAGTGTCGCACGCACTTCCTTATAAAAAATGAAATAGAAAAGGCACTGAAACGGGTGTAAGAAAAGCGAAGGCAATAAATACAAACACAGGAAAGGACACAAACAATAGAAAGTAGATAAAAGAAGAGAAGGCGAGTTCATCTGACAGGTCTACTCTGACAGTTCAGTGTTGCCAAATATGGGAAATATTCCTTAGACATGGGGAATTAGAGGTATCAATGTGGAAATTATATATAAATTGTTCAAGAGTAAATGGCAAGATTTCTACCAGACGAAATATAAAAAAGATGGTCCATGTGGGTACTTATTGAAAGAATTACCGTTTTGTAGCAGTGTTGCCAGATCCGACTAGGTCCCAGTATTTTTCCCAGGTCATTTACTGTACTTTACCACGGTTATTTCCTGGTAGTTTACCCAGGTTAGGTCCCGGTAGTCTACCCAGGTTAGGTCCCGGTAGTCTGATGCGGTCTAGGTTAGGTTAGGTCAGGTCAGGTAAGGTCAGGCTAATTCTAAAATGCCCCATTTGAATATGCCCTATCTTGGAAATGGGGCATTTGCGGAGGAAATGCCATAGAAAAAAATAGTCTTAGAATGGTCTAAATTAGTGGGTAATGAAGGTAGAAAAACCGTACGCAATAACGGTAATTCTGTCAATATTTACCTAAAAGTGCGATTATCTTCCAAGAGTAAACAGGGAATTCTTGAGGTAAAAAGAAAAATTCAGATGTTGAAGTTGGGGAAATTTCGTGAAGCAGATCTGGCAACACTACTACTCTGACTTGACACAGGTAAACAAACGGAAGGAAAGTAGGAGCAATGACCAGTTCTACAGCAATAATCTGAATTATGTAAGATGCAAACCACCTTTAAGTTTGTAATATTGTTGTAGACCGGAGTTGTACCTTATTCATGGTTGTAGTTTTATTGTTTTTGTTCTCAGTGGAAATAATTGTCTTATTTATGTGGTCATGTTCTCTGGATAAACGTTACCTTTCCGAGTTACTAATATTTTGACTTTTCCGGTAGATAAAGGGAAATTATTACATAAACTGACACTTTAAACAATTTAATGGTGACTGTAAGCGATTACTTCTCACCAACAATGTTTAATAGTGTTAGGTTGTGTGGTGAAAGCTTCATCTCTTCGTAATAGGCCTATGTCTGTATGTGTTGTAGTACTGAAGATATTTCACTGGTGTTCTCTATCATTGTAAGTCACTGTTTTTGGATGGCATTTCTTTTGCATATCACTGATTCACTTATTAAAATGAAGGAAACATGGGAGACAATAGATAATGAGACTAGGAAGGTTATCCTGAGGAGGTGGAGCTGGAGATGGTTGATATGAACACATACTGTATATTGCAATTTACATTGGGAGTGAAGGAAGATTGATAGCATTAGGAATTAATACCATACTATAGGCTCTAATAAAGGAACAGTGTAGGTAGGACAAGGTTTGAGCTTTGGAGACAAGTGAGGGAGGCAATGTTGAATTGATGAGGATGTGTACAAAGGAGTGATAAAAGATTTAGGCCTCTTGAGAAGAGGATGCTGAAAATGTGAGTATCTCCCTGGCAGGAGGAGAGAATAAAAGAGAAAGACAATAAAAGGATCTAAAAGTTAAAGGTTAAAGGTCCACCAATGAGTGGCAGTCAATGGGACAGAGTGAAGCACACACTAGACTGTATGAAACACAACTATAGCACGCATCACAAGGATGATGAGTGGCCCAGAGATCTCTCCACCCACGTGAGACCCGAGTCAGCTTCGGCTATGGCTGCGTAAGCAGGAAGACCTCAGACAGCCGACTCAAACCCCCCATCCCCTGCTCACAGGGGTGGTAACCTCTGGCATCAGTGAAAGATTTTTACCGTGTCCCAAGCAAGGACCAGTTAGCACATTTTCATGATAAAATTTCATTTCCTATTTTAATAAGTTGATGCCTCAACTAACACATTTTGTAAAACATAGTCTTCAGATATTTCCCATTCTAAATCACTATTGTTCCATGAATAATCCTTACGCATTAAGATATGCCTCATGCAGAGTTCCCAGGATGCACCATGAGTTAGTATCTTGTGTCTCCAGACTATATTGAAAGGTAATTAGAGTCTATGCTTTGCTCGTGTCTGTACTGGGCCTTGCCCACCCTTGTCTTGCATGCCTACACACCCTCTTGAAATGAATGCCACAGATATTTGTGACACATTTTTGTTCATTCCACTTTATTCCAGAGGTTGATGATGGGTGTTGGGAAGAGATCATCATCTCTAGCCTACAGTTGAGCCACCTTTTGTGCATCTTCTACTTTAGTGATGGTGAATCTACTTGTTTGTGTCCCAAATGGACCTCTCACCAGACATCAGGTATGACTTTGCAGTACTTAAGTACATTGAGGGTTGGGATGAGCCATGAATATGGATGTACAGTCGGCAAAAAAAGTTTCGTTACCATCCCTGTAACAGTGTGATGTAATAATGGTACGCCTGACTGGCGAGTGTTGTACCTCCGCCACCCTCCCGGTCCCTCCTGCCTCCGTGCCCCTGGCCACTGCCTCGCAGTGTGTCATGGGCAGGCAAGAAGGAATACCGTTGTTTCACCCAGTGCTATTTTTTCTGGGTATTTCACAGTTATTCTTGTTCTAAAATACTCAAACGCATTTCCTTATGTTTAATAATGAATAGTTAAATAATTAGAGTTCTTGAACACTCAAGATTTAATTTAAAATCAGCTAAACTTTTGATATAAAAAAGTTGTCCCTGCCGGGGCAAAGACTATGTGCGTCCAGCATGTCCCGGATGACACAAGGCACCAGCTGCCCAGTCGGCGGAGTACCAACCCTACACTGCTTACCCATGTTAAAATGAACGTAGGGGTGGTAACGAACCTTTTTTTGCCAACTGTACAATCATCAACATAGTATTCTCATCACAACTGGTAATACTGTATATGGTTGTATAATATTGTTTGAAAGTTGTATAACTAATGTCCTTAGTGTTAGTTAAATGTGGATGTACAGCTGATCATAAGTACTGTATTTAAATAGCATGTACATTTTCATGTAGGCTCAAGAGTAAAGCAGTGTAGTAAAATAGTCAGTTTGTTATTATGACAAGAAATGAGGTATAGGGATATGGCATCCCCATAGCCCACCACTTCTATAAGCCAGTATTGATACTGTATATGCTGTAGAGAACACACTTGTACGGTAACAAGTTGTATGGATCTGAAGAACCAAATTGTATCCTTTTGCTAATTATGAGTGTTTAGTGTTGTAGTCAAAGCTGGCAGAATTGCATAAAAAAAGAAAAAGCACACACACAGAAACAGAAAAAAGGAAACAGACAAGACCCTCTAATCTAGCAAGTGTAGTGTGTAGAATTCAGGAAAAGATTATAAGAAGATCCTGGGTTGAGCACTTGGAGAAAAATGAGATGATAACAGAGAGACAGTTTGGGTTAAGGAAGGAAAGATAATTTGTAACAAACTTACTGAGTTACTATATGAGCATAGAGAAAATCCAAGAAAGAGAAGGATGAGTGGATAGTACAGTATTTACCTAGACTATAGAAAAGACGTACTGTATATGGAAATTGCAACATAATGGAGGAGTGAAAGGAAAACTATTAAGATGGATGGAAGATTTCCTAGTAGGAAGAAAAATAAGAACAATACTAAGGCCCGCTTCACATGAGCGATTTCATCTGTGCCAATAATATCCGCTCGGTTTAGAAATTAAGTAAAAAGTAAAAAATGGATGGAAGATTTCCGAGAAGGAAGAAAAATAAGTACAGTAGTAAGGCTTGCTTCACACGAGCGATTTCATATGTGCAAATTTTTTCCGCATGGTTTAAAAATAAAGTTAAATGAGACCCTTCAGAAGCTGTTCATGCGATAAAATTTTCGTGCTGACAACGGTCAGCCTCCGTACACACCATCAAATTTCCTCGCCACAGATGGGCAAGGTTATGGTGTACTACATACGAGCAATTGTTTTCAACACGAACACATCAGTTGTGGTTCATCAGTTTCTATATTTTCTATCGGTTATGTACTTTTTTGTCTTTATTATTATCATTATTGTTATTGCTATTGTTGTTGTTATAAATATTACTATTATTATTGTTATTATTTCCTCCTTACCTTGTTTTATTTTTAGCAGATAATAGCATCAATTGCATATTTATGTGTAATTCCCAGATTGTGTATTTGTATTGTAATAATAGTAATAATAATAATAATAATAATTTCAATAACAATAATGATAATATTAATAACAATAATAATTATAATAATAATAACAATAATGATAATATAAATATTGATGATGAACTAAGCTATGAAGAAAGACTAGAGAAACTAAATTTACCTAAACTGGAAGAAAGACGAAAGAGAGGAGTTATAATTATGGTGTACAAATGTATCACAGAAACTTGTGTCAACAAGGAATACCTGTACCTACAATGAGAGGTCATTGTAATTAATGAATTAAAAGATGATGAGACAAAGATGTACAGAAATATAGCTCTCCAAACATAGTAATAAATCAATGGAATGCACTACTGGAAGAAGTGGTGTGCCAAAAACATGCATAAATTTAAAGAAAAATATGAAAATTGGGTTTTAAAAAACAGAACATGACGAGCTTGACTCAATCCTGTTATAATACAAATAGGTAAGAGTAAGTAGGTAAAAACACACACACACACCAATCACTTTTCTGTGCCTAGTGTGCTCTGAAGTGTATGGAAATCAACTGGGCTACTTCATACCATATACAAAATAAAATACCTGTGCCTACAGGTTACTACTACAGGTACTACAGATAGTTGGGCAACATAAATTTTTATTTTTTTGGTACACTGATTATATTTCTTATTCATTTTTTATTAATTGGTTGCTCTCTTTGAAATGTCCCTTTGGTTTGGTGATGTACTAAATTGTGAATGGGAATTTAACTGTGACTAGTGCCAAATGGTTTGGTTCATTACATGTTGCAAAAGCTTCAAGACCAAATGGTTGAAGCTATTTTGATTTTCCAGAAATTTTAAGGTTAAAGGGTTAAAGGAAAATTTAAAAAATCAGACAGACAACTCAAGCACATATACAGTAATTAAGTACCAGTACCATACTTTACATGTACAGTACTACAGTTTGCCTTTATAAATCACCCATAGTTTGTCTAATAATTTTCATAATGATATTAGAGTAGTTTCGTTCCCTATACTGTAGTTCCCTTCCACAGATGCATCCCCATTCCCCTTAATCTAATTGTAATATTACAAGTATGGTAGTTAATTGTCCAGGACTTGCCACATCAGTGACTGTTGCACCTATCAAATCCTGTACCTGCCTCCCACATTATCGTAACATTCATTATTGTGATGGCTATGAGAATTCCCGAACAACTACAGTACTGTACCTAACTTAATGCTCCTCATTTTGAATGCTTGCTTTCAGTCATACACAAAAAAACAAATTCAGATCATCTTGATAAAGTCACATTCCACATTCACCAGGCAGTTTTAATGTTGCATTAAAGCATACGTGATACATTCTCAACCTTCTCATTACCATGGTTAGGAATCTCACACTCACTTTTCACCAACTACTGTACATCTGCTGGCTGTTGCTTGCTTTATGCTTTATCACCTAAAAAACTTTCCTTCTGCCACCATGTTTTCATTAGAATCTACTTTGCTCAATTTTATCCCTTTTTGCTTCCCTTTTTAAAAGCTTTAGTTTTTTAATTGACAGCCAGATATTACTTGTAACTGCCACCATTTTCCTGGCCCTTATTTCAACTGCCTGTTAAGATACACCTTGTGTTGTAATTCTGAATTTCCTCCCCTGAAGATTTAATAGTTAAACAAATTAACCAGTAGCAATGTTTCAGTCTGAGAAACCAGCAGCTACCAAGGAGTGGGAGTCACACTCGCAGCTTGTCTGTCTCAGACCTGTCGCTTGCTTCTCCCTTCCCTGAAACACTTAATGAAGTCATAGTAAATGGTACCTATGACAGAAACCTTAATAAGGAGACGTCATTAAATTGCAACAGTGCTAGGTAAGTAAAATTTAACCTGCATCAATGTTTGAATAGGGTTTAATATTTTGATGCCACACAAATGCTAAAAAAACTAGGAAGGAGTTGGTTGAACCAAATTAAATACTAAACCATTCCTTCTAAAGTGGGTAAAGGTTCAAAATAAAATTATTATTATATGAAAATTGTAACCTGTAATCTGAGTTCAAGTTTCTATATCACTTGTATGTCCCATGAAGTCAGGTTTTTTAATAAGACCCTCAGGTGTGAGTGTAAGGCAGATATGGATCAGAGAAAATGGTAAGAATATAATCAGAGAATGAAAGATGATAGTATGGCTAATAGTGTTTGAATCTGTGAAGTGAATGGTAGAAGACAAAGAAAACAACTTTTGATAACATGGATGGGTAAGAGGTTACGGTTTACTGAGTAGAAGAGAGAGGGAAAGGGAGTAAAGTTAACGAGGGAATAAACGAGTTTTGGCAAGATAGAGTAAACCTGAACACCTCATACTATAGAGTTCCAAGGAGGAATAAGGCACCAGCAATATTGATTGATTGAATTGCTGGATATCATTAATTTGGGAAAAGGAACTGAAATAATGAGGTATTTATATTGATTGTGCTTTATAATTCTATATTTTTTTACAGTGCTATGGTTTACTGGAATGAACTGCCACGTAAATCTTACAGCCTCCCTCACCGCTACAAGGCTCATATTATGGGTGGATGGCGGGGAACATCTCGAACATATTCGGAAAATCCCTCCAAACCCACAATATCACCCTCAGAATTTAAACAACAGTTCACTCTTATGCGGCAGTGGTTCAACAGCTTCACAGATGAACAAAAGAATAGAGTTTTGTCTGAATTACTAGTAAGTATATCCTGCAATTTGGTTTTTAAATTTGTAGATGTTGTGAATGATAGTGTGTAACTAATGGTAGTTAAATAATTCATTTAACCTACGTTACTGTATGGACTTTGTGGTGAGATTATTGTGAGGTATTTTTGCACTTGGTTTTGATCTTTAGAAAGAATTTTAAAAAGTCATTTTTCCACTTAGTTTTGCACTTTAGAAAGAATATTAAAAAGTCTCGTTGATTCCACCTCCACCTGAAGAGCAGAAGACATTCTATATTTCTATTAAATGTTTTCAGGGAGAGCATCCTCTCATCTCATTACAGCATCGAAGAAGTAAATTAAATTGTTTGGCATTTTGTGAACTCTGGGGAGGCAGAGGCCCATGTTAGTGTCCTCCCTTGTTGAGTTACAGAATAGCTACACTATTATCACTTGTCACTAACCCCTGCTTCCCTAGTGTTTACAAAAAGAGACAAAAGAAGTCCAAAAGCCTGTTCTCAGAAAAAATATGCCAAAGATGGGCTTCAGTATTCAAAATTACCAAAGCTATACCAATATATTGTTACTCAGAAATTTCTTAAGACAGTACTGTTACATAGATACATTTTATATATTGAATGCTATACCAATAATGATGTGTGTGAATGATACATAGCATTGAGTCTTGATCCTGTAAAGAAGTTTTGCATAAATAGACCACACCATTGTACATGTACTCAAATTGTGTCTTTATTAGTATATTTGCATGAGAAATTAGATCTTGTAGTATCACTTTCTTTGGAATCTCTTTGAGTGTACAGTGTTTCCTACTAATGCCAACACTACAAACATCTTGCATGGTCTTCATCAGTAGCAGACATGCTGTTCAAATCTAGCACAAGCCTAGTTTGTGTGACCAAACATAGTCATTAAACACCTTACTCGCACTTTGCCGGAATAAATTACTGATGTAAACAAAACTCACAACATGCTTGCATCATAATGGTATGACCATCATTTCTTGTCATATATAGTACATGTATGTATGACTGGTGAAAGTGCATTTGATCTTGATCTGACAGCTTGAAAAATATCGGGTACCATTTTTGTACATGCCTTCACATCAAGCCAAGTCTGGATGGCTCAAGTCTGTGCCAAAAATATATTTTGGTAAGTTTGAGTAAAATTTTTATATAATATTATGTACTAAGTGGCTATAGGAATAATATATGTCGGTTTATTGATGTACAGTATTGGATTTTTAACATACACTGTACTCGTACATTACAAGAAAACCACCTACAGTAATTGGTACTGTACAGTACATTATTGTATGATCACTGTTTATAGTACCTGTAACAATAACAATACAAAGAACAATCCATATATACACTCGCAATCCAAAATTTGTATCCAGGTCTTGTTGAAGTTTCGCATAATTTGACATACAAGTGAACCAATTACAACGCTTATCCTGTTTCGTATTTGCTTGAGCTCCCTAAATACTCGATCAGGCTATTCGAAGCAAGCCTGGATACATATTTTGGATCGCGAGTGTACCACCAAGTCATTTGCAGTAACTAGCTAATGCCCATCTCTACCAGTACTGTATAATGTTGGCAGTAATTCACAGGCCTTCCTCAGCCTAATACTGTATATATTTTCTCTTTACTACATAGGAGCACATTGGTCCCAGCCAGTTACACCTACTGTCTGTAGCTATTGGTAGCCGGTTACATCATGGTTGTCCACCAAATTGCCAGGACCCCATTGGATGGCTGCCACCTGGCCTGGCACTTACTATCTTTTCCTACCTAGACCCTGTATCCCTTGCTCAGGCTTCACAAGTATGTAGGTATGATATCATGCTTTAATTGTTTAATGTACAGTACTGTATAATGCATTCTTTTCCCTTAGTTGTATCACGATACCATCACAAACACATTGTATGAGGGCTCTTGACCAGACGAAATATACCGGGTATTGCAGTGATGCTGCCTTTTAAGATGGAACTTCATGAATCTATTTTTAGAAATTTCCTGAAATTTTGTTCTTGGCAGTTACACTGCTTGTGACCTATTGTGGGAGACATTATGAATGCTTGACCAAGTTTACTGATTTGCTATGAGGGGGAGTGAAACAGAAAGTAAAGCCAGATGGGGCAACAAAAGTAAATGTTATGACAAGTTGTTCAAAAACTTGTTCCATCATTTCCAAAGTCAAGAGATGGTAAAATAATTTATGCTAGTAACTGAATCTTAAGTTTAGTTTTTCCAACATTTGTCATACTATTTTCAGTATTTACAATAACTGAAATTTTTATAATTTTCAGAGCTTGGTGTAATTTGGCCTCACGTGATTGCTTATGGCGAAGTCTGTCCCTTCAGCATGAATGGCAGCTATCATCATCCTCGCACAATAAGCAAGTTAGGCACTGTATGCGTAATGATGGAACTGTGAACTGGAAGCAGGTATGTATTATTTGTATCTAACAAAATTTGGTTGAGTATCTGAAGAACTTTGATACATGGTACAGTACATTTTTACAACATATTCAAGATACATGTACTTTTTAAAGAGTTTGCTAATCCTCTTGCAATTTTTCAAACATTTTTACCAGCTGTATAATTTCCAGAAATATTTAGAGCTACAGTGTATCATTTACAATATTTATGGCAGGACATATCCCTATATTGCAATGTTTTCACAGGTGTTTGTGGAGCGATATCGATTACACCGCAACTGGATGGGAGCACACTGCCATGTGCGCACTTTTGAAGGGCACACTGAAGGAGTATCATGTGTACAATTTGATGATCACCGCATAGTTTCTGGTTCTCATGACAATACAATTAAGGTATTTCAGCTTGAATTTGCTCTATTATTATATTTTCTAAATAATTGATGCCTACCTTATTTCCAGAGAAGTATGATTAAATCAGAAATATAGGGATAATTATTTTATAGAGCTGAAATATATACCTATGCTTATATTTATCCTTTTCAAATATAATCACTTCTTAAAAAGAGTCCATATACTGTAAAAGGGTCCAGAGATGAACTTCTTGTATAAAATGTAATGTTCTGACCTTGTACAGTAATTCTATCTATAAAAAACTCTGATGCCTCACTCCCTCCGGGAACACCCTCAGAATGGTGGCCATGGCAAATGAGTCTGCAGTTCTTGATCCTATACTCCCTCCTCATTTAAACCTTGTAGTCTGGGGACTGAATCATTTCACAAGAGTTCTGGTTTACAGATGGACAGTACAGTACAGTATTTTAACTGAAAAGAACCTTGTATCATACATGTAACCAATGGCTATCATAAAATCCCCCAAATTCCTCACAATTGTCCTTTTTGTGGGTGTGCTAATAATTCAGCCCAATCAGTAAAGTTGGCTTTGAGAAATTGTGCAGACAGACAGATGAATGGACTCAACTTATAGATGGATAGGATTGCCTGTGGTAGAAAATTAATGTTTTTTTACTGCAAGAGATGACACCCCACTGGAAAGGGGCCAACCTCAAAAGATGGACAGTCCCTATTACATTTTAGATAAAGTTAAATGCTGGTTATTGTTACCATTCTTTTTAGGTATGGAACATGCGGACTAACTCACCCTGGTCAGTACAAACACTAGTGGGTCACTCGGGCATGGTGCGCTGCCTTCATCTGGCAGGGAACAGGCTTGTCAGTGGCTCAGCAGATGCTACAATTAAGGTAGTGTTGACCACCATGTTTGAAGATTGAAATTATGTATATCAACCAATCATATAGAGTCAATGGGATGCCAGATCCTCTACAAGGTGTTTTTAAAAATGTGCAAGTTCCATGTGTTCATAATGTAAGCAAGAAATGTTTTATGAAGGTTTAATCAGATTGAAACTACTCAAAACCAGTGCATAGTGAGATGCACAAATGTTTTTGGTCAAAATTTTAAAATAATTTCTTTTCAAATAATATGCTTAATAATCAGCTATTTAAGTGTTTTACAATTTCTAGAAACATCCAGTTTAAGATTATTTTTTTTATATTGATTAACCACTTAAACGCGGGTGTTCTGGCTCGTGCCATCTCTGTATTGCGGGCTTTTTTTACCCGCCTCGCGCTCACGATGTAAGCAGCACATTTGACTGCTAATATCGTGTAAACTACTTAGGCTACATGAATAAATGATATATGATATTGAAGTATAAACCTTTAGCTGTCTTCTGATGTACTTGTGAAGACTAAATGGACATCTGTAGGATGGGTAGCCAGCTCAGAATGACCACAACTCAAAATTCACTTGTACACTCTCCTTACATATCTAAGTACATTTTCATGCTTTGATTTCATCATAAAACATGTCAGAATCACATTTTTCAACACAACAATATGAAATATAATGTCACTGTTGTTTTTATGTACATAAATGGTAATAGGAGCAAAAGTGGAAAGCTAAAAATACATCCTCACATGTTCACTGCTCCTCTCACACTGACTGGTGGTGGCTGGGCCAGGCTGGCTTGACTTGGGGGAGTCCCTAGGCCCATACCCCATCTGTTGGGAGTCTAAACAAGCATGTTAGGGAGCGGGCAAATTTAAAAACTGCGCTGTCGAATTATGTCGCCACCTGCAGTTACCCACACTTGTTGATGGTGTCGAATTATGTAGTCACCCGCGGTTTATGGGGTTTATAATTTGTTATGGTGAATAGTTATACTTTTGCTAATCTTTGCCAGCCTTTTATTTTCTCTCCATTTAAGAATTTTTTGTATTTTTATATAATGTGAGCACATACAGTACACCAATATTGCTGCTGTATTCCATGTTAAGCTCCAAGTATCAAGGATCACCATTTGGTGGCCCCTTTGTGGATGAAAGCTAATGATTGGCTTATTTATAGGTTTGGGATGTAGAAGAAACAAGCCAATGGTCTTCCATCAATTGTAAGGTCACCATGATTGGCCACTCCTCCACTGTTCGCTGTCTTCAGGTGAGGTGATAATGTCTACAATAATGATTAAGTTATTTAGTCATTTTGCTACTGAAAGAGTTATGCTGTATTGTATTAAATGCAGAATATATGTTGCAGCAAATACAGCTGTCTGACTTTTGTTTCTGAAACAATTATTCAGAATTTGTTTAAATTAACTAATGGACAACTGTCTTATGGAGCTGACAATTAAATGCTGAGTTCTATTATTATTATTATTTTTCAGTGTATCCTGCCAGATGTCCATGATTATTCTATCCATTATTCAACGCCATTTTCATGAAAGTGTGCAAATGCTTTTGATGGATCATAAAAGGATGAGAGTTTGTGCCTTAAAAGAACCATTGCAATTGCCCTATTAGTTAGGATATCTTTAGCATGAAAGGAAGCTAGGATTAAGATCAAGGAATTATGTGAAAATTGTTAACATGAAGGCTCATTATTAGGTTGATGGAGAGCGGGTGGTGTCTGGCAGCTATGATCACCTGGTAAAGGTGTGGGCTCTGGCCTCAGGCGACTGTCTCCGCACCATGGCTGGCCACCAGGCGCCTGTCCTCACCATTGCTTTTGACCAGGACAAGATTATTTCAGGCGCAGCTGATAATACCATTAAAGTGAGGAGCATTTAATAACTATTTTACTTGAAGTTTACACTGTAAGGCAAGTATTGCCTAATGAGATGTAGGCAATACAGGACTCAGTAGTGGTAACAATCCTTTAGAGAATTGTCTTGCCAAGGCTGTTCAGTCCATGCCATTGTTCTGTCAGTTCTTCTATCAATACAACTTTACTTTGGTCACCAAAAATAAGCCTATTGAATGTTTCAAGCATTAATGTAAAGATTTTATAAATTAAAGGAAATAAAATCCCAAAATAATTTGGTTAGAATTGAGTTTAACATGATCAAAATTCATGACAAGTATTTTAATAGTACAGTACCAATTTACAAGCATCATCTTTTCCCATGGGTAGTACCATTGTACTGTTTCTATACTTACAAGTTGTTATGGATGAGGTTGAGACCTGTAAAACCCATCATATTTACACATAGGTCATTCCATCAGTGATCTAGTGACATTTTAGGCTAATTGAATATATATGTCTGTGATGTAAGTTTCATACAGTTCCCATTGGTTTCTTGTTTTAGCCATAGTTGAGGAATAAATAGTAGTACTAAAACAAAATGCTCATTATTACTATATCCAGAATTGTTAAGCTCTAAATTTAATTCTTTATTAGGTGTGGCAGCTTGACTCTGGTCAGTGTCAGAAAACTCTGGTGGGACATGAAGATTCTGTAACAACTCTGACATATGACAACACCACCATTATATCTGGTTCATTGGACTGCACCATACGCCTCTGGTGCATCTCTTCAGGGCAGTGTGTGGGTGTCTTGGATTGGATGTCAAGTGAAGGACATACAGGTGAGTTTTCTTGTGATCACTTTCTCATGCTGTATTGTACAGTTATATTGATAGATTAGGATTTTAAATTTGTTACAGACTTAACATGTTATTGTATTTCCTTGCTCTCAGATTGGGACTTGTGAGAATACAGGCGAAACAGAAGTAGTAAGATGCCTAGCTAATAAAAGATTTGTATCTATAGTTTTGCTTTCAATTAAGTCAGCTTTGCATCTGGCATTTACGAAAGGTCTTAATTTTACATTAGTACTACTTTACACTTTTTATATTTTTCAACATTTACTCTTTCAAAGTACTGTAGGTACAGATCAATACTTTATTTCATCCAAACCATGCAAACTAAAAGCTTATTTCTTCAGGTGTAATACGCTGTTTGGCAGCTGATTCAAGACGCATTGTGAGTGCCTCGGACGACAAGACAATTAAGGTGAGGCATTTGATTGAGGTTTGGTAAATGCGGTCTTGCCCTAATAGCAGTCTGTTATCAGTCTTGTATCTTAAAAAATTCTTGTTGAGCATTTACTTTTTTATCTCTTGTTTTTGCAGGATTTAAGAATTTGTGATAATTGGTATAATGCATGGAGTAATTGTGACTTGATATAATGTTTCCCGTCAGGTTTGGGACCGAGAGTCTCGACGGCGCCTTGTAACGCTGAAGAACCACACAGATGGTGTAACCTGCCTCGCCTTCAACGATTATGTCATTGTCAGTGGTTCTTATGATAAGACTGTCAAGCTCTGGGATTTCAGTGTGTGCTAACATTTTGTTTCCCTCTTGTGAGGTCGGTATAAAGTTTTTCATTAGAGCTAAGTATAACAAGATGATATTTCTTTAAAGTCACATGAAGCCCTCCTTGGACTGTTTACATGTTACATAAAGTTTGCTTTTATACAAGGTTGTTACTTGTACATTCACAAGTGCTTTTGTTAATGCTGAGATATAGTATGTGCTAGAAGTAACCATGGTAATTAGCCTACTGATATTGATATAATTATAAGTGAAATATGATGGTGACATGAGTAGTATATGATATTAAATTATTTCATTCAAGTGGTCCTTGTAGCATGCAAGATTATTTATACTGTAGTATCAGTTTTGGAAAGATATAGATACTATTCTGAATGCTTACATCCATTCTCTATATTTTTAATAGTAAGATAATATATATAAGACCTTGTCTATGGGAACTACTGATATTGCTTTATATTACTTTTTTTTTTTTTTTTTAAGAAAGTTTGTCTAATATTTTTTCTTTTTTACATTGCCTCATTCCACCAAAGGGTGACCATGACAGAAGGCCTGCAGGCTTTCCTGTCATTACAAGCACGTTTAGGAGCTTATGAATCCCTGATTCTTCCATTCTTCCTCTTCCTGTAGGTTCACTTTTAAAATCTACATGCTAACTTCCTCAACAGGTTATTTAAACAAGCTTAAGCTCTTTGCTGTGTAATAAGCTATACTTACTGTACCTCCAGCTGCATGCATTACTGAACAAATAGTTCTGATAAAATATTTGTAATAATCAGTAATTGGTGTAGCCCAGATGTTACAGCATATGGTCAGAAGTGCCTAGCATATACACATGTCTTTATTTTGTTCTGAACTCCCTCAAATCCATGAGAACACAGTCTGAACTGTGCTGTTTCAATTTTAATATCTGATCAATTGTTATATCCCATTACTCACAGCAGGTACCATATTCATAACTTCTTTCATGGTGCCTGTAGAATGAAATGGCCTTTGTTTTTATGAGATAGGAGCCTGTGAAGCCTCTTGAAATGTTTTTACTATGAAGGCAAGCATGATCTCAGTGCCCAGGCACTGAATAAGATTGTGATAGTTTAAGAGTCATTTGGATGTAAAGCATATATTATGACACTGAAAGAGACCAAAGTAAGCATCTAAACTAGAAACTATAAGATAGAAAACTTTGGTTAGTGTCCAGGACAGTGAAGTGAATGTCTGAGGTTATTTGTGAATTATATACCGGTAATACTGTATCATATAAAAGGTTATATTAGGGTACAATAATAACAATACATACTGTATATTAGGGACACATTACAGACCTCTACCAAATTTTACATTTTGCCATTAGAATGCTTGGCACACCATCTTTAGTCCATTCTTGTTATAACTGAAACTTGTATCTCGCCATGATTTAAGAAAGGTATCAATGAATAATGACAGGAGTGAGGTGATGATTGAACTCGGTAGGTAGTAACTTCTGCTCACCTTTTTTTCTATGTAAAGGGGTCAATTCATTGCCATTTTCCAGGCCACTGGCACATCTCCATTCTCCCAAGCTAGATGGAAATATCTTCTGCAATTTTGGTATATCATATTTACTGTACTGTCTATATCCCATATTTCCCCACTGAAGGGAGGAAGCTAACCTATTCCCAATAGAACCCTAGCCTGAGTGAAAAACAGAAAAACATTCTAGCTACCTATGAGAACCTTGAATTTAGGCAAGGTTGCTTGACATGCCTCCAGCCAAGCACTCAGTCCACTAGACCTTGAAGCATCCTTCACCATTTCAGCCAATACTTTGTCCACACCAGCCACTTTACTTGTTTTTAACTCTCTTACTATCTTCTCTTTTTTCATAGAAAAGTCATCATCATCCTAAGTTTTCCTTTCTGCAACTCGCTATAACAAGTCATATTCACATTTGCCTTAATATTCCTATTTCCATTCATTAGTTCCTCAATAATATCTTTCTCTTTTCTCAGGTGCATCTGTGATAAGTCAACCATTCTTATGCACTGTATAAATAGGATATACAACAGTCTTGCACCAAATTTAAAACAATTAAGTATATGGGGTAGGGAGGGCTGTGAAGATTGAAGAAATAAAACCAGCCATAAAATAGAATGTTTGTGATATCATGAGAGTATCCCACCAGGAGGGCAAGAAATAGGGGAAATTGGACCACAAGCACAGTACAGTACAGTACTACAAGTTAGCACTCCAGTACAGCACTTACTATTACCATTTCTCCATAGTTTTAATACATTGAGAGGTTTAGCTTTAGTATCAATTTTTGAGGTTCCCAATTACTGAACTGTAAGATTTATGGGATCTGAAGTTGATCATGCTGAAATGGGTTTATTATAAGACAGAGGAAGATTGCTCCACCCACATAGTAAAAGTACTAATAATGGTTAATAAAAAACAAGCCCGGCTGGAAGAGAGATGTGTTGCAATTGATTTAGATTCTGCCATAGATGGTTTGCCTAACAATCTGAAAGCCAATGTTTAGATATGTAGAGACCCTTTGTAAGTGTCCCATACCTTATTAGATCATTGATGCAGCCAAGAGTGACATAATTTTTACATCTTGAGATAATAGTTAGTAACATCTGCATAACCCTCCTATTATGGCAAGGCACTGAACAGCTACTTTGTCCTTAGGTAGATACATCACCAGAAGAATTGTATGCCCAGTCACTCCTGCAAAGTGCTTTTGTCAACCAGTGAGAGAAATGCATCCTTGTCTCATTTCCTAGATATGTGCTTCAAGTAGATATTCTTAAACTCTATTTTTTATCTCCAAGTAATAAGTGCTTTAAAATTAAGAATAATTGTAATGAATAATATGAAACATGGAATTCATTTTTTTAAGTACAGTTGCTATATTATATACAGCATTAAACATTTGGTAAGTAATTGTATTCATGCCTGTTAAATAAGCTCTCTAGCCTGATAAGGCATGCATCATAGGCTTAGTTCTTTAAAATATCATTATTATTATATGATGGGGTAATGACCACACTAAGCATAAGACCATAAAATAGAAATTTTCCTTTATTTTATAATGATAGGTGTAATGTAATGTTGATATATTTTTCTTGTTTATTTATTTTTGGAGAGGATAATAATTTTAAGTTTTTTATACCACTGAAAAAATTGTGACCATTATTCATAATGGTGCACAGATGTGTGCTTCCATAATACTGAAATATATGATACTGGTATAAAAATTGCACACATGAAAATGAAATTGGTATACAGTACAGTATAGTGAATATCAGCTCAAGACATTCCAATAACTCTTACTTAGCCCTTTCACTGCAGTACAGGATTCATTGTCAATAAACAATAAATTGGTGGAAAGGGGAAATAGAACATATTTTCACCCCAGTTAGGCCATATAGGGTATTGGTATAACCCTCACAGAGATTATAGGAAGGTGCAGCCCCTCCCCACCTTGGCTTTGTGAAGTGATGAGGATAATCATTGCATCTAACCTGGGTAGGATGGGGTAATGTCTTCTTTTAACCCCAATAAGTTTGATATCATGGTGATAGTGAACTGTTGGCTTCTGGCTTCTCTATAATGTCAAGAAGCAGGTCTCTTCATTATAGTTAGTTTACTTTGTGGGATAGTTTGGAGGAATCAGGAGCCTGAAATTCATCCACAACATCTTAATGCCCTTAAGTGGAGATTCTCTTGTTGGTAAATTGGAAGGCTACCTCCTAATGATAATAGAAAACAGACGCCCTCAGTGATACTAATAGGGGATATGTTTCATGGTACAGTTTTGAGGAATCGGAGACCTTCAAAATCACCAACAGATGATTCTCCTCTTAGTGTGATGTTCAAGGTAACTGACCATGAACCCAGCAACATATCCATAATCCTTAGGTAGAAATGAATTTTTTATTATACCATATATTTTAAACCTCGGGGAATAATATTATCCAAGATGTGAGTTGTTGTTTACGGTTTATATGACAGTGACATTAACCTTTGAATGACAGTAGTGCATTCTTCTGACAAGAAAAATTATTTGATGTTAGTCAAAGAAATGTGCAGTAATTATTAGCCATAAGCAAAGGGTCATAAAAACAAATTCTATGAGCTGGTGCACTTTGGTATCTGCTCAGGGAATTAACAGAGCAAGCAACACAATATTTTCACTTAAACATACTGCTGGTTGGTTATGCATATTGAACATTAGAAGAAATATTATTGCCCAAATTCAATTGCCTTAATTTTCAGAGATTATAAGTCAAATGATAATAGATTATTATTATTACTGTATTATTATTTTTATTTTTATTTATTATTTTTTTCTTTACACAGTTGGAGGGCTAAACAGAAGGCTCCTCATTTCCTGTTTTATTGAGTATTTTTCAAATTCTATATTTAACAAAGCATGGTGGAAATGATGAAGCAGCGCAAATTAAGACTTTATTATGGTTGTTGATATACTTTTATTATCAGAATTCTATTTACCGATCTGTACTAAGACTTTCCTATCAAAGCTTTACATGTTATAATAACATTCCAGTTTACTGATTAAAATTTTAATGTTTCAGCTGTACGGAAGACATAGGTTGTTTTTTATATGCTCATACACATTGCAGATATTTTACTTTAAAAATTCATTAACAGTTAATGCAAGCAATTTATACTTAATGACTACCAGCATTGTTATTCATATTGCTTTTGTAATCCCTTGGTTTTGGTGTCTCCTTTGTGACGAGTATATGTATCTGACCTTAACCAAATTAAAAATATTCAAGTAGAGTCACTGTGTTAAAGGTATAAATTAAAGTATTTATGGTCCGGAGTTCTGTGATCTTCTCTGTAGCAAATAGAGACATCTGGTGTTAGCAAGAGTAAAATAACTCGGACAACTCACTGCTCATGGGGTTATTTCAGTATTCAGTAAGATTATTGATGTTACAATTATATTGTAAGTTACTCGTATGTTGCTTTGTTTAAAAGTTATAAATGGTATTGTATTTCATGGCCACTACTGCCTGAAGCCGCATCAAGAAACATCCTTGATCATATAAAATTAAACAAACAGTATTGAAGGTTAGTGCTCATAGAAACTTAGACAAGTGAGATTTCATAAGATGATAAGCATGATTTACGCAAGATTTTTAGAGGGTGTTGTTAGTTTATTATTCATTAGCATGCATTCATTCATACAAAAATTTGTCATGTCATGAATCCATTTTGCAGTTTACCCAGATCTTAACTCCAGATAACTATCATGTTGTATAACGAATGTTTTTCTCGCAGGATGTAATTGCTTTATTCTTGTGGGCCTTACAAAATATATCTATGCAATATGAATTAAAAAGTGATAGGTGACTGGGAAACATACTCATTTCATGTGTAATGTACTTGCAAGAACTACTATATAAGAGAAGGTAGATACAATATCCTAAACAGATCTAAAGATTCACCAGGAAATTACTTGCTCATGATGAGAATGGTGCCTGATCTGGGATACTGTAGATAGAAATTATTTATTGTCCCCTAGTAGACTGGTTTAGACCACATTGCTTTAAACTTAGTTTACTTTAAACACAGCAACCACAGTGTGTTTATGGTTTGTAATGTTAAGAGTAATACTTGATGAATATGTGATTTATCAAGTAGAGGCTCAACATGCCAGTACCATGACATGTGTTCATGCTTGTGCTTGTAGGGACAAAATTGTACTTTTAAGCCTATTTGTAGCTGGTGCTAGATGAGGAGTTTAGTGTGCTGTGAGCGTCCATTAGTGTTCTACTGGTAATATACTCATACATGATACATACTATTGAGTCAGTTTTGAAGTACTGTAATAGATAATATTAACAATTTGCCTGCACTGACTGTTAAAAGTGTACTTGGGGAAATTATTTAATAAAAACGTCGTAGTTTTTATTGCAGTCAAGCAAATGGTACTGTATTCCTGCAGCCAACAGAAAGCTAATATTGTTTTTAAATGTACTGTGAATTGGTTGTTCATTCCTTGGCTTCTGAAACTGAAGGAATCTGTTCTCTTATAGCAGAGAAGTATCTCACTTAATAACCCCCCTGTAATTTATGAAAGTACTGCAATGAAGCTCAGAAAAGCAGTAGATTTCAGTACTATACATTGTATCCAAATTTTAGAAATTATTAGTCTGACTAAGAACACATAATCAAGATAACTTAACTAAGTTTGTAGTTTGTACTCTGGAAATGTCATAATCAAGGAATATCATTGCAAAGATACAATTTTATTGAACAGCACTATACTCTGAGGTAGAGAAAGGCGTAGATTTATTCATCATTGTATGCCATATTCATGGTGCAATTAATAATAAAGGGTTTTAATATTAACTTGTGAAGTATAATATAACACAAAGTACTGAGGAATATATATGAGCCATCTCCATTGTCACTCCTCAATGGTCCCGATGTATACAGATGATTCCAAGACCTCTGTTCCATGCCCAAAGGACTACCTCCCACTGGTTACCAGTGTATACAAGGTTACAAGATGGAGTGGTTTGTTCTGTTTTTTGCTCTACATGTTATTTTGGATCCCCATCACCTATCTTTGTCATATTCACTGACTCACTCAGTGCCCTCCTTAGCATTCAGTCTTTCCCTTCTTTTCACCCGTTGGTTTTGGATATTCAAGAATGGCTGTTCTTGATTGCCACTATCTGACTAGTAATCATAGTGAACAAATTTAGAGCCTGAGAGTCAGTACTAGTACCCTATACCGTAGTGCCATGTGAGGTTTCATACTCAGTGTTTGTCAGTTGGTCCCGAATTAGTTGGGGTCCCTGGCAGTGAGCATGCCAGGTATACCCAACTGTTTCCTCAAGCCATATCTTACCCTTCCTTACATTTACAAAGTGCAATATTTTATGCTGCACACAGTACGGGGACCAAATTATTAATAAATAAAAGTCACTTGCATGATATTTTATTAACAAGATATACTCATCACAGAATAAAAGTGTGCTCCTTTAACCTGGCCATATGCTATGAGGATAGAGTCTTCTGATCTGTCTTTTAACTGATGGAATTATTTCTATTTTACATTGCCTGCCTTAACATTTATGGAGCTCTAGTTATGTGTTTGTTATCAGACAGGCGAGTATGAAACCTCACATGGCAGTACGATAGAGGGTACTAGTACTGACTCTCGGGCTCTAAATGTGTTCACTATGATTACTAGTCAGATGATGGGCCTGGCTCTTGCTCCTCGTCGCCCTCCGTCTCCTTGCCTGGGTCGATCTCTTCCTGTTCCTCATCTGGCAGTTGTTGAGAGGCAGTTTGTTGATGTTGTTCACGTCTTTTCAGCTCTGAGTGTCGCCACTTCATTCTTCTATTTTGAAACCACACCTTTACCTAATAAACAGAAATAGTATTTTTTATTTTTTATTTATCATAGCTTATACAATCTGTGGATGTTCAATATGTGCCTTATTACATACTCCTGATTATATGAAATGTTACGTTAATACTTTGTTACGTAGGTCCTAGAGTGACACTATCTGTTACGAAGCTCGTCACTAATCAGAATGTAAAACAGAATGTAACGAACACTAAATTTCTTAAGTTCATTATGCCCTAATGTGTTGCATTTAAATACCATGACAAACCTGAGCATCTGTAAGGCCAAGGGTGGCAGCCAGCTGCCGCCGGTCTGGCTTTGTGATATATTTCTGGAGCTGGAACCTTTTCTCGAGCCCTTTTCTCTGTAGATTGCTGAACACCGCACGTGTCCAGGTTCTTTTTCTGCGACCATGTGAGCCCTGCGTCACTCCCAACACCTCATGTCTGTGGCTGCCTCCTCCTACACTCCCTCCGTACACTGCAAACCAAAAATATTGTAACAACAATTGCCTCATGAATTTTTTTGCACATTTTTTAGAACATGCACAAGATTTAACACTTTCATACAGTTATGTCGTGCTCTTAACAGACATTATGTGACTGTATCAGAACATTGTCTATCTCGATCCAATCAATCTATATGCATTTTCAATTTATCTACTTATCTCCATTATTCATCTATCTTATGTACGGTATATTCAGATTATATACTGTATATCCATTGACTTCAGAGCCCATTCGTGCTTATTTTTATCATTCCCGTGATCACAACCTTCTTGCCCACTCCCCGTCCCTTCAGCCCCAGTCCCTATCTTCGCATTTTATCATCCATGTCCCCCTTAGCTTATCAGTCCCCTCAATCCTCGTTGCCGCAATCTCATCTATATCCTCCAGTCCCAGTCCCTGCAGCATGTCACGTGTGTCTCCTAATTTCCTCTCACCTTGTGCCCCAGTCCCCAGCCCTGCCGGTGCCCCTCCTGAGGATCAAAGTGCCAGATGGTGGGAGGAGGGGTTTGGTACGTCAACAGTTTAAGTGATAATTCTAGCTGGTGTGGTGTTGGCCCCGGCTGTGTGCTGCCTCCCATCATGTGGCCATAATCGCGTTGAGTGATGAAACGCTATAGCCTAATAAAACTGAATAAATGCGGCCTTCCTCCGAGAGCTCAGCCAAACATTGTTTCAACTCTGGAGTTCCTACTTCTTTCCCTCTTTCCTCTCAATTTCGTCCCACTAAGCCCAGCAAGGGAGAGGATCAGTGAACGAATCTTTGAGAGAATTTCATATTAACTAAGAATTCTGGTTGCGGGTTGTAAACAGACACGAATGACTCAAAATGCTGACAGAGTCTTGTAAACTGTTTGTTCTTAACCAATCACAGCTCCCTGTGTGCAGACTAACCCAACCATTCCTGATAAACAGACCTGGGACGTAACCCATAGATATGTCCTCCAACCTCTGCCTTGTGCCCAACTGTACTAAGATGCAGACGATATATTTCCCGGACACTGTTGTCTTGTTAATGATAATAATGTGTGTACTGGTGCGGTGAGGGACTAGTCTAAAGGAAAACACAGGAGATAAGCTGGTGTTGTGAGGTGGAGGGGCGCGTGCTGTGCCACCCATCCCACTCCCAGCACTCCACCTCCCCCACACTCTTCCCTTCACTCTTCACGATGTTTGGCGTTTACGAGTGAAATATCGAGATCTTTATCGCTCCACCACACATTTTTCATGGATGTGATGTTTTGTTGTTGTTAGTAGCAGCGACGTGAATGGCTGTCTGGGAGGGTAAAGGTGTTAGTTCTTGTCGTAAGTCATTCAGTTTAGCCTATATATGAATCTGCTGTTAGGCAGAAAAATAATAACTGATTTTACATTTACTTTTAACTCTGTATCATTAACCTGGCACAAAAGGGACAGAGTTTTAATAACCTATAAATTAAGTCAGTTCTCAAACTTTTTAAATTGTATTGTCCTCAAAATCAAGGAAACGGAAATATTTCAGTAAGATTTATAAGTAACTTTAGTTTAACTATCTAGTTGCAATATAGATCTTATGTAGGAATACTGCAAACCCTGTATGTACCAATCACTCCCGTCGAAGGCCCAGTTGGAAAGTTTACATTCCCGATCTAGGAAAGAACTAAAAATACGTCTTTCAGTTACAAGTAATGTCCTCTAGATTTCAACTCTTTACAAACACCACTATCACCATCAGATACTGTGCACCAATATTTATATAGAGTTTTTAAAGTGCTTCTTCAAACTAGATTCTAGATAGTTAAGAAGTAGCATCAGTTATGCAAATATGAAAGTTTAATCTATGGACGATGGAGGCTTTCTTGTGGCATTATAAAACGTAAAGATGAAAGTGCATGAACTGGGAAAATGTAGAGTGTGTGAGGACTAGGGAGTGGTGAAGGAGGACGACAAGACTATAACGGAGGGTGAGTTGTGGTGCTGCTTGGTGTGGGAAATAGTACACTGTGGCAGGAATGAGTGGTGGTATAGTGGGAAAGAAAAGAAGTGGTGGTGGTGGGGACAGAAATGAAGAGCGGAGGGGGGCTGGAAAAAAAAGAGGAGTTATGGGTGGATGGGGCAGGAAAGAAAAGGGGGAATGGATGAGTGGGGCAGGAAAGAAGATCTGGGGGGGGGGGAGGAAAAAAGAAAGGTTATGGGTGGATGGGGAAGGGAAGAAGAGGGGGAATGGATGAGTGGGGCAGGAAAGAAGAGAGGGGAGGGGCAGGAAAGAAAAGGGATAACGGATGAGTGGGGCAGGAAAAAAGATTTGAAGGGGGGGGGGGAGGGGGGCAGGATAAAAGAGGGGTAATGGGTGGGGGGTGTGGTACTAGGTAAAGCAGCTAGGGGTTACAGTCTGGTGGTAATGATGGTGGCAGCTTATTTGTTCAGTGTGGACCTGCCCGGCTGCCTTGCCTGTTGACGCCTAGCACACCCACTCACTCACTCACCCCACCCACCCCACCCTATACAACCCCCACCCCATCCCATCCCACCCCATACAACCCCCACCCCATCCCATCCCACCCCATACAACCCAAACCCCATCCCATCCCACCCCATACAACCCCCACTCACTCACTCACCCCACCCACCCCATATAACCCCCACCCCATCCCATCCCACCCACACAACCCCCACCCCATCCCATCCCACCCACACAACCCCCACCCCATCCCATCCCACCTCATACAACCCCAACCCCATCCCATCCCACCTACACCTGTCATGTCACCTTCCTCCTCCAATCACTCTTTCAACCCACCCACATCACCCCTCCCCCTTCACCTACACCTCTCTCCCCTCACCTACACCTCTCTACCCTCATCTACACCTCTCTCCCCACACCTACACCTCTCTCCCCTCACCTACACCTCTCTCCCCACAACTACACCTCTCCCCCCTCACCTACACCTCTCTCCCCCCACCTACACCTCTCTCCCCCCACCTACACCTCTCTCCCCCCACCTACACCTCTCCCCTCAACTACACCTCTCTCCTTGCTCTCACTCACCCCTCTCCCACCAGGAATGTAACTAGCACTACCCCCCACAGTTGCCAAATTGCCCACTCCACCTTGCCCACAGCTGTCATCCTTCCATAAACTGTTCTCTCTCTCTCTCTCTCTCTCTCTCTCTCTCTCTCTCTCTCTCTCTCTCTCTCTCTCTCTCTCTCTCTGTGTGTGTGTCTGTCTGTCTGTCCGTGTGTGCGTATCTCTCAGTCTGTCTGTCTGTCTCTCTCTCTCTCTCTCTCTCTCTCTCTCTCTCTCTCTCTCTCTCTCTCTCTCTCTCTCTCTCTCTCTCTCTCTCTCTCTCTCTCTCTCTCTCTCCTCTCTCTCTCTCTCTCTCTCTCTCTCTCTCTCTCTCTCATCACAAAACTCTACTCTACCCCACTCCCTCACACATATACTCACTCCCTATACCCACTCCCACACTAATATACTCCCTATACCCACTCCTTCTCTCCCTCCCCCCCTCCCCTTTCCTTACCCCTTCCTACCACACTGATGTAAACACTCTCCCCTTCTCTTTTCATCAACCAGCACTACTTACTCACTCCCTTGATTCCTCCATTACCACATTCTCTCTCTCTCTCTCTCTCTCTCTCTCTCTCTCTCTCTCTCTCTCTCTCTCTCTCTCTCTCACGCGTATTTTCTTGGCCAACCTCCACGCACCCTAACCTCTCTTCCTTCTCTCCAAGCACCACACCTCTCCCCTTTACACTCAAGTCTGTCTCACCCTCCAAGAGTCAAAATGCCCCCCCACCACCACCTTCCCATACACACACACACACCCTCCATGCTCATCATCTCTCTTCTAAAAAATCTGCGACCAGCCCTCCGTCCCCCATTCTCTCACAAACAACACTCATTCCCTCCTCTTACTTATTTGTCCCATAACTCTATACCATCCCTTCCCCTACAAGCACCCACTCACCCACCTGAAGAAGCCTTGCAGCACAAAATCTCATTCCCGTTCCCTTAGTAATCATACCTCTCTCTCTCTCTCTCTCTCTCTCTCTCTCTCTCTCTCTCTCTCTCTCTCTCTCTCTCTCTCTCTCTCTCTCTCTCTCTCTCTCTCTCTCTCTCTCTCTCCATGCACCCTTACACGTTACTTACTCATCACTCAACTAATAAGTCCTCTTACTACGTCCCTGTAGGGGTGGGGGTGGGGAGGTATTGCTTGCAGAGATGTAAATAAAGTTTAAATGGTTTTGACGCTCCATAGGTCCAGAGTTGTTTATACTTCTGACAGCTTTTCACTAATTGTTCCTCCCTTTCTTGTTCTTCTTCACTTACTTCTTGCTATCCCTCATTATCTCCCTCGGTTGTACTGGGCTGTAACGCGAATTCCTGTGTCCAACTGCACATGGCCACATACACTTTACAGTAAGTAATTAAGGGGATACTCTCTAGTCGGTAAACTGGAGGTAAACTTGACTCCTCCAAGCTATGGTACAGATCAGTCCCTATGCTTGTAAATACTGAGTTACGTCTATTTTCTGCCATAGTTAGTCACATTCCAAGTCGACCACATGTGATTATCCCTTTAAAAGTTCCCCCTCTCACCTCGGTTCCAGCAGGCCTCAACCCTCTACCTTGTCATAGCATCACGGCCCATATCCTCGTCCCAAACCCTGACCCCGTGACTCCTTGCCAGTGATATCTCCTTAGCACAGTAAAATCATTTGAAGTTAGACATGATACAAAATAGAAGGACATCAGTGCAAGGAAAAGGGTCGGTAGAGATTCATTTTAACTGTAGTATCTCGTGTGTTATACTCTCGCTTAATCAAGTCGTCTAAAGTTTGGCAGAATACAATCACTTATATATCGACACCGGTACTCAGAGTGGTAACCAAAACTGCTAGAGTCTTCACCAGTTTTCCTCAAGAATCAGTTGCTATAATTGAATGCAGCTCTTAGAGAAAACTGTATGGACCTAAAGAGACATGCACATTTGCTGAGTATGCTACTGTAATCTTTTGAGCGTTAAGGGGGAAATTTTGTGTTGGTAAATCTGGAGCAACTGAATCCTCCAAACTATTCCAAGCAACAGATCACCATTATTTTTGTTCATCTGGTCCTGCTTCCTGGCATACTTTGGAGGAATCAAGGCACTCCAATGTAACAAAAGTGAATAACTCCCTTAACTTATATTTACACGGAACGAATTAATTTACTACCCAAGAGTGTTAGTATTTTTCATTACTAACACGATGACTTAATTGACCCGAGAAAGAAATAATTTGGAGTCAAAGGGATAAACGCAACGCACCATATTTATTCATTACCAATTTCATTCAATGTTTGTACTCCAATTGGATCGACCAAATTTCACTTATTCACATCACAATTAAGGACAAGAACAGGGACGAGATTTATTTTTATACGGCCCTCTATACTACTTCTCCCTCTCGACCCCCAACACTTCACCTCGTCATCTTCCCCGGTCCTGTAAATAGGTGCAAGGGGGCGGTGTAAAGATGGACCCCCCACACTTTATAGCCGTGGTAGTGGCCGGACGCAGCTGGTGTGGAAGGCAGGAGACAGGAGACAAAAAGAGACACTGAAGGTTAAGAGAGAGAGAAGAAGTAAAATTTGAAAGAGACGTTGAGAGAAAGGGAGAGGGAGGGGGTGGAGTGAGTAAGGAAATACTTAAAGGCAATACGAAGACAGACAGAGGGAGAAGGTTAAGTGAAGGAGGAGGAATATGTGAAACGAGGGTGAAAGAAGAAAAGGGAGGGAGGGAGGGTTATTAAGGAAATGCTATAGGAGATGAGAAGGTGGTGGTCATGGTTGTAGAGTGTCACATTGATGAGTAAGTAACAGTGGTGACGAGTTAAGTGAAGGAGGAGGAATATGTAAAACGAGGGTGAAAGAAGAAAAGGAGGGAGGGAGGGTTATTAAGGAAATGCTATAGAAGATGAGAAGGTGGTGCATGGTCATGGTTGTAGAGTGTCACATTGACATTGATGAGTAAGTAACAGTGGTGACGAAAGCCGACTGCTGACTCCTGCGATACCAACACACAACTGACCTGCTGACACCACTTCTACAATGACGAACGACACAGATACGAATTGTTTTGACACATACACGTGCTCACTGTGTACATCAACAACAAAAATACCAACCAATAGTTTACTGTAATATATTGTATTGTTGTTTGTCGTCGAAGGGAAACATTAACCAGCGTCCAAAGGTTTAAAATAATATCAAACAACACACAGCAACTTGGAATTAACGCCAGACAACCCCACTGATAACCTCGTCCTTTAAGGTTAATACAAGTAAGATTGAGTGGTCCTGAGTGGTGAGGTGTTGGGGAAGACTTAGTGAGGTATATTTATGTAATGAGGTAATGGGCAAGACTTACGTGAGGTATATGTAATGAGGTGATGGGGAAGACTTAGGTTAGATATAATTATGTAATGAGGTGATGGTGAAGACTTACGTGAGGTATATGTAATGAGGTGATGGGGAAGACTTACATGAGGTATATGTAATGAGGTGATGTGGCCGAGGTGTGTAGAGCTGTGGATGGTAGTAGTAGCCACACTCCGCCCCGTAACCACACCCTGCGGAACTCACACTGGAACACGTTAGGGACGAGGAGGAGGCCAGGGAGGTGACACAGGGGGCGGAGGCTGAGGTGAGGGCTGGGCAGGACGTGGAGGACATGGACGGCACCACCATAGCGGGAGAAGGCACCACTGTGGAATAATCTGTGAACAGGAAATAAATACACATTAGACACAAAACATAGGTAAAAAAACAAAAAAAAACTTTATACCCTTTTCAGTTAAGGGGAGTAACCTATTATTGTGGGAAATTGGAAGGCTACTGATTCCTCCAAACTATGCCAGGAAACAGAATCCCTCCATATGGAATTATACAGGGGATGTGTTTTATAGCTGAGTTTGGAGGCCTACATAAACTCCAAACTGACCACAAAAGGTTGCTTCCCTTAGTCATGTTCTTAGAGGTTAATTAAACTGGCACAGACCACGGCTTCCAGTTTTGATGTAAAAATGCATAAAACAAATTTGCAGAGTTTATCATATTGGTGGTTTTCTTCTTCCATCTCCAATTTATCATTATGATCGTAAGTCGTTCTGGCAATCATATCCCTCAGCCTCATCCCTTCCTTCTCTTATTGTCACACTTTGTAATCCCCTGCTTTTCTGGCTTCATTTTCATCCCTTGTAATCCCCTTCCTACCAACCCCATTTCCATCCTCCTTCTCGTTCATCTCCTCACATCACTCGCTCTTCACACTCTGTAAACCCTCCTGGCCAACTTTTCCCCTCCTTTCCGACTACCCTTTAACCTCCTTCCCCAAATCCTTTACTCTCAAGACGTCGTGTAACCTCCTTCCCACTTTTTCTCCACTTTGTTTCTCGTCCATCATCTTCCCTCTCTCCCTTCCCACCCCTTGTAGTTCATGGTCACTATATTCTCCCCTCTATTTTCCCCTCCCTTAACTCTCACACCTTGTATAACCTCTTTCCCACTCTTTCTCCCCTTCCTTCTTTCTCGTCTATCTTAATTCCTCTCTCTCTCTCCCTTTCCACATCACACGTAAGCTCGTATCACCCCATTTTCCCCTTCCCTCCCTACCGGTGAGTGAAAGTCCCTGAAAGGCCATGTGTTCAGTGGAGCATCAGTCAGCAGACGGGGCTCATGAGTGTGTACAGGCGGCGGTCACTGGTGTTGATGTGTGGACCTGCTGCTGCTGCCTGTCTGCCTGGATGGACCCACAACCCACTCCACCACACTGCCACTACTATACTTTTATATTGACACCCTCATCTACCCACCTTACATCTTCATCCACCCACCTCACACCTTCATCCGCCCACACTGCCACCACTACTTCTGTATTGACACCCTCATACACCCACCTCACACCTTCATCCACCCATCTCACACCTTCATCCAAAACACTGCTACTGCTACTTTTATATTGACACTCTCATCTACCCACCTCACCACATCTTTATCCACCCACACTGCCACCACTACCCCGACTGCAACCACTGTTTCTTTACTGACACCCTTAACCACTTACCTGCCACCACTGCATCTAGAATGCCGCCCTCATCCACAATGCAACCACCACCCTCATCCATTCTGTCACCCATGTCTCCACACTGCCAATTATGTCCCCTCCACACTGTCAATACTATCCCCAAACCGTCATAATCCCACGTAAAGTTATTATTATTTATTGATCACTAACATAATGTACAGCTGCCCACACATGAACCTGGTACGCCTTGCAACTTGTGAGATACCTACAACAGGAAGGAAAGTGAGCAAAAGTTATAGTTTGTTGACAAGCAGACGGTAATAATATTTTACTGTCTGCCTGTCAACAAACTACATCTTTTTTTTACCTTCCTTTCTTTTGTAGTCACCTCACAAGTAACGAGTCATACCAGCTTCATGTGTGGCCAACTGTACATCTTCTGTACATATGGAATACTGTGGGCATTCAACTGTTGTATTTGTGCTGGGATGCATACAAATGTGTCACATCTTGAAAGAGACGGAGGGAGGGTTGGGGGTTGAGCTTGAGAATGCATGTTTGTCATTTGTCAGTGAACAGTGATGGTAGCTTCCGTGTAAGTGGATGTGCTAGACCCTGTGTGTGTGTGTGTGTGTGTGTGTGTGTGTGACAGTAGCTCCATGGGTGCGTCACTGGCTGTCACAGACTCTAGTAAACACAAGTTGCCACCCCCACACTCGCTAATGGTCGCTGACATACTGCCCTAACTCACACCACAACACAACACCACACCACACCCTCCCTCACCTCACAACACAACACCACGGGACATAATGCTACAACTCCACAACACACCACACCTCACAACACCACGTGACATAACGTTACAACACACCACACCTCACAATACAACAGAACGTAATGCTACACCACACCCTCCCTCAACTCACAACACCACGGGACATAACGTTACAACACACCACACCTCACAATACAACACCACACCACACCCTCCCTCACCTCACAACACAACGGGACATAACGTTACAACACACCACACCTCACAATACAACACCACACCACACCCTCCCTCACCTCACAACACAACGGGACATAACGTTACAACACACCACACCTCACAATACAACACCACACCACACCCTCCCTCACCTCACAACACCACGGGACATAACGATACAACACACCACACCTCACAACACAACACCACGGGACATAACGCTACAACTCCACAACACACCACACCTCACAACACCACGTGACATAACGTTACAACACACCACACCTCACAATACAACAGAACGTAATGCTACACCACACCCTCCCTCAACTCACAACACCACGGGACATAACGTTACAACACATCACACCTCACAATACAACAGAACGTAATGCTACACCACACCCTCCCTCACCTCACAACACCACGGGACATAACGATACAACACACCACACCTCACAATACAACAGGACGTAATGCTACAACACACCACAACACACCCTACCACACTTCACAACACCACGGGACATAACGTTACAACACACCACACCTCCCAATACAACAGGACGTAATGCTACAACACACCCTACCACACCTTACAACACCACTGGACATAACGTAATACCATTCTAATATTGTAATACCATTCTAAATATCGTAATACCATTCTAAATATCGTAATACCATTCTAAATATCGTAACACCATTCTAAATATCGTAATACCATTCTAAATATCGTAAGACCATTCTAAATATCGTAACACAATTCTAAATATCGTAAGACCATTCTAAATATCGTAAGACCATTCTAAATATCGTAACACAATTCTAAATATCGTAACACCATTCTAAATATCGTAACACCATTCTAAATATCGTAACACCATTCTAAATATCGTAACACCATTCTAAATATCGTAACACCATTCTAAATATCCTAACACCATTCTAATTTTTTGCATAATGTTGTGTGTGTGTGTATGGAAGGAAAATCATAATGCGTACCACAAGCTTCGACGTGAATAATGTTGTGTGTATGGAAGGAAGAACACAATGCGTACCACAAGCCTCCACGTGACACTGACAGTATAAACATTAGCAGGAGCCCGGATGTTGTACTTTATTGTTGCTTCTGGGTTTTGTTAGCACCTCTACCTCCCTCTCCTCCCTCCCTCCCTCCCTCCTCTCATTCCTCTCACTCCCTCCTCCTATTCCTTCTTCTCTCCTCTCACCCCTCTTTCCCTCCACCTCCTCCTCCCTCTCTGTTCTCGTCCTCTTCCCCCTACTCCTCCTTCCAGAAGCTGCCTCTCCTCCCTACTCAAGGCTTCTTCCCTCGTCTCCTACTCTTTCTCTTCCTCTCTTTCTAAATCTTCTACGTTTACTTTTACCTCTCTCTCACACACACACACACACACACACATTTATACCTCTCCTCTTCTTCCACACATCCATTACCCCTCTATCTTTTATTATTATATCCATCCTCTTTCCTCTTCTCGTATCCTTGCCTTCCTCTATTCATCCGCTTCGTTCCCTCTTCATTTTTTCGCGATTCGCCATCCTCCTTCCATTTCCTCCTTATAAATAGTCATGTGCATTCGTCATGTAAAGGTTCTAACTTAATACCTCCACGTTGTCGGATTTATATTAATGAAATTGAATATTGTATGCTAAGGTTGGTTGAAACAGGATACTTATTGTGACAAATTATATGTAACAACCAAGCTTGGTGGAAAGATGATGTGGAAGGTGTCAAAATTTAGCTATACATGAACAGCGAAACGAGACTTCAATCTCCAAAAACATTTTATGGAGTGGCAAGTTGTAGAATTATAATATATTTTACTAAGTAATTATTTTCCAATTTTAACCAAAGCTTTACCAAGCTTTACCAGAACTGTATGAGCTTCAAGTAACATCTTCGAGGTCTAGCAAAGATTGCGTCAAGTTATACATTGGTTGATGTAGCCGCCCTTCCCACATGACCAGGGAATCCCATGGGTTGTTACCCTTCGACAAATTGGGGCGTCAGGACTTTAAAATTGATGGTCTGGTGTTGAGGAAAGAAGCGACCATGTAGTTTGTTTCCGTGGCTGGTTGGTTGTTTCACCTCCCCCGACTGTCAGCACCAAAACCGACCCCTTAGCTGACCTGACCTTCCTTGGCCTCGTGGTGGTGACGTGTCGAGAAGCAGAGTGGGTGTCCCCTCTCTGTTTACAAATACAAACACACGTCAGGCCGCATCAGGGCAGCTTCACTTGTATCCTGCCTGCCTGTATGTCTGCCTGCCTGCTTGGTGCTTGGTCCTGGGGTGGTATCGGGTATTGGGAGGTTGGGTGGGGTTGTGTTATGATGTGGGATGCAGTGGCAGGTTCCTATGTTACTGTATGGGAGGCTAGAGTGGGGTTGAGTAAAGATGGTGAAGGGTAGTGGGGCGAGGTAGTGAATGATTGTGTGTTGGGGAGTGAGTAGTGGGGTGGGGTTGTGGGTGGAGTGGGGGTTGGATGGAACTGTTTTAAGACTGGCATGTGTGTAGGACCAGCGTGATACAATAAAGTGAGTACTGCTATTAATATACGCTATACCATTTGGCTACTGTGGCGTATATCACTGAAATTGGTTGGGAAGGGTTGGGGGGTCGGTGGTCTGATATGAGGTTATGAAAGGGAGGGGTTGGTGGTCTAATATGAGGTTGGGAAAAAGTTGGGGTTGGTGCATGGTTTGACACGAGGATGGAAAAGGGTGAGGTAGCGTTGACATGAGGTTGTGTAAGGAGACTTGGAAGGGGCTGCTGCATGGGTGAAGAAAGTTAGGCCCCCATAAGACTGTAATAGAACCTGCCTCACATACGCCCTCGGAGGAACCTTTTCATCACCAGCTTTATGGAGATTTTTAACCCTCTGTAAGCGATGAGCGTAAACTGATGAAAAAAATCCTTAAAACTTCGCAAATTTGGCGCAATCTTCCCTCCTTCAAAAGTTTCGCCCCTATCTTCACCAATTAACAAGGGCGTTATTAGCTTACACTTCCCGTCTTTCCAACAACACTGTGTATCATTAAGCCTCTCAGGGAGCCACAAAAACTGGCCTTATGGTGATTTGGGATAGAGTTGTTTATAGGGTGGTGTTGGGGGCTTGTTCGCGTGGCAGTCTGGGAAGCTTCAGTCGGGTTGCTAACTAGTAAATACGGCCACCGGCGAGCGATAGACTTGGAGAGAGAGAGAGAGAGAGAGAGAGAGAGAGAGAGAGAGAGAGAGAGAGAGAGAGAGAGAGAGAGGAACAGGGAGATATGGTGCGGTGTGGTGTGGTGTGTATAGGAAGAAAGGGGAGGGACTGAGTAATGTGCTGTAGTGTGGTGATGTGGGTAGGGAGGGAGGGAAGGGCATGGGGCTTGGTGATGTGAGTAGGGAGTGACAGGGTGATGTGATGTGGTGGTGATGTGGGTAGGGAGGGAAGGACAAGGGACAGGGTGATGTGTTGTGGTGGTGTGGTGATGTGAGTATGGGAGGGAAAAAGATGGGGTGGTAAATAAAAAAAAATATGAGAAGAATGGGTGTATAAAATTACGGAGAAGCAAAGGAAGATTGAAGGAAAGGAAAAGAATGATATAGGGAAAGATAAGATAAGAAGAAGGACTACATGAATTTGCTTATGGATGAGAAGAAAGAAGGATGTTGTGAGGGGAAAAGAATGGGAAACACAAGAAGGGGAAGGGGATGGATAAACAGGACAGAGAGAGAGAGAGGATGCACGACCGCCGATATAATGGGGGAATGGATCCAGTGTGTCGAGAGATGTGGCAGTTTGATTACAGAAGGTGCAGGGATGAACGGCAAGGATGGATAGATGAGGCAAGTAAAGAGTGGAGTCGAGGAAAGATAAGTATGTACACAGTAGGCTGAGACTCTATCTAATAGCTGAGGTATTGGCGAGCTGATAATGATTGTGAATTGTCTAATGTGATGTTAACACGTTCTGATGTCAATTTAAAAGGGAAGTAATCTGTTGTAGGGAAATTCGGGGGCTCTAAATTCCTCCAAGATATCCCAAGCAACAGAATCCCTCCGCATAAGACTATAGGGACGTGTTTTATGATAGAGTTCGGAGGGCTACGTGTGCTTCAATTTCCCCACAACAGTTACTTGCCTTCATGAACGGATTACCCACGACTGGTGATGTAAAATTTCCCACATAACCTGTTTTAATTAAGAATATGGGCACGTACGGATATAGTGATGGTCTTAACGTATAGATGATATCACTGTAAATTCTCTCCTCTATACATCACTCACAAACACCGAAATTTCACAACTCAGGTCACAGACACCACAACCCTAAAATGGCCAACTGTACCTGCTTCATTAATTATATGGCCTGGCACTAGTATTTTTATGGCAATATGAAAATTGAATCGTATCTGGATTAGAGAGAGACCAAACTAGGATGAATATGGAAGGGGGGAAAGGGGAATTAACAGGCCCCAAGAGGCAAAAGGATGTTCCCAAATCATGTAGTCTTATCGAAGGGTTGGCGGGGCGTGACTGTGGGAACACTCGACAAGATAATGTAAACTCTCAGGAGGATGGTCGCCTCACATGTGCCTCTTTTCATGCTGCTGCTGTGAAGGGGGTGGTCGAGGAAGGGGGGGAGTGTGGAAGTCAAGTGAGGGAAGGAGGGAGGAGGAGAGGGGGGAGAGTAGGGGAGTCCAGTGAGGGAAGGTGGGAGGAGGGGTGGGAGGGTCAAGTAAGGGAAGGTGGGAGGAGGGGTTGGAGGGTCCAGTGAGGGAAGGTGTGAGAGGAATGGACCAGAAATAATGACGAATTACCCAAGAGATGCAGTGACATATTATGGATTAAAGCAGATGCTGCTTTTCGTATTCAGTTCTCAACCCAAGGACTTATAGAAAATACTGACGCGACAGTACTTTCCATTAATGAAGGCATTCAATATAATGATACAATAATAATTTTAGTGAAGGTTGTTATATTCTCTACAAGGGAAGAACAGAGAGGAAAAGCTGAAAACTGTTAAGAATTAAGGCAGGCAAAAACTGTGAAAAAGAAAAGAAAATTAATAAGAAAAGGGCAGGATGAGAGAGAGGCAAACAGAGAAACAAACCACAGACAGTAAATATAAAAGAGAAAATGAGGAAGGACAGGATGAGAGAGAGAGAGAGAGAGAGAGAGAGAGAGAGAGAGAGAGAGAGACGCAAGCAGAGAAACAAAACCATAGGCAGTAAATATAAAAAAGAAAATAAGGAAGGACAGGATGAGAGAGAGAGAGAGAGAGAGAGAGAGAGAGAGAGAGAGAGAGAGAGAGAGAGAGAGAGAAGCAAGCAGAGAAACAAACCACACACAATTAGTGTAAGGGAGATTGAGGATGACCTGCAACCCCCCCCCCCCTTGCCCCCTTCTGTCCGGCGCCACTTTCTGAATTGTTGTGTCTGTGGAAATTCTGGTTACACACACCTCCCTCGACTCATTTCTTTTTCACACACACACCTTCCAAGACTCATTCCTTCACACACACACACTTCCCTCGATTCATATCTTTTTCACACACACACCTCCCTCGACTCATTTCTTTTTCACACACACCTCCCTGGACTCATTTCTTTTTCACACACACCTCGACTTATTTCTTCACACACCTCCCTAGACTCATTTATTTTTCACACACACACACACACACACCTTGACTCATTCCTTCACACACACACCTCGACTCATTTCTTTTTCACACACTCACACCTCCCTGGACTCATTCCTTCACACACACACACACACCTCGACTCATTCCTTCACACACACACACACACCTCGACTCATTCCTTCACACGCACACACACACACCTCGACTCATTCCTTCACACACACACACACACACCTCGACTCATTCCTTCACACACACACACACACACCTCGACTCATTCCTTCACACGCACACACACACACCTCGACTTATTCCTTCACACACCTCCTTCGACTCATTCCTTCAAACACACACACACCTCGACGCCTTCCTTCACACACCTCACAAGACCCATTCCTGCACACATACACCGGCAGTCTTTTGTTTGACAATAATTCCAGTGAGAAAAATAGAGAAACTGTTTATAAATTCTGGAAAATAAGGGAGAATAAAATAAAATCCTTAGTGTAACAGAAAAATTAAAACAAGACCCAGACCATAAGAACTTATAATAGTGAACACATCAGGAAGTGCCGATCAAACTTAGGCACAACTTCCGCCAACAACCTGAACCTGAACCTCGACTCATTTCTTTTTCACACATACCTTGACTCATTCCTTCACACACCTCACAAGACTCATTTCTTCACACACACACACACACACCTCGACTCATTTCTTTTTCACACATAGCTTGACTCATTCCTTCACACACCTCCCCTGGACTCATTTCTTCACACACAGACACACCTCGACTCATTTCTTTTTCACACATTTCGACTCAATCCTTCACACACCACTGTCCTTTCCTTCACACATTTTATCACTTTACTTCATACAATTGAACCCCTTCCTACACACACACACACACACACACACACTCACACATTATAGCGATGAAAATGAGAGGGAAGTAATGAGGAAAAGAGAGAATGAATGATGATTATGGTGGTGGAAGGAAATAATATGAAATTGAGAAGAAACATTGAGAATAAAATAAAATGAGACAAAGAAGGAAAATTGGGGGAAAATAATTATATTACGACCGAACGATGAAAATAATATATAATAGAATGGATGACGGGGGACAGATAAAAAAAGAATGGAAAGAAAATGGAAATATAATTAATGTAAATATCGAGGTAAATTACAAGCTAAATAAATTGTGCAGAAGATAAAATAATCAAATTTCCCTTTTAAAATTTTTCCTTCCATCATAAGACTTCTAAATGCTCCCTTTCTCCCCACCTTCCTTCCTTCTTCTCTGTCTCCCCTCTTTCCTTCCTCCCTTCATAAAGATTATATATATACATACTTTAGTTAATTTATATATTGACATTTATTAGGATATGAGTAACTTATGGTTCAATCTTTCATCACACAGCCTCACGTGCATAACCTTAATCTTGTTGTTTGTTGCCTTCCGTCTGTATAAAAGCTTTGCAACACATGATACGGCAAATCAAAACCAATTAATACATTTTCATTCATTTAACCTTCATTTCTTCTGTACAACAACAGTGGTTTCGGTGATTTTCTCTTGATATTCCAATCATAGTCCGAAAACAGAAAGAGTCAACAATTAATAGACCTTAGGGACCACTGTCTAGGCTACAAGAGCTTAGCCGATTAAATTTATATGTGTGAGTGACCTGACGCTCTGGTCAAACGTCCGTCATTCTCACGGACTTAATTATCCCTTGGGACCCACTGTCAGTAACTGACTGATGAGTCAGGTGTTGGGAATGAGTGAATAGATGTGTTGATGTCACTATATATGTTGATGTCATTATAGGTTCTTGATTAAAAATGTGCTGAGATTGCTACAAAAAATCGTCTGCTGAGACTCGTCAGAAAAATATGGAAAATTTTTCACCCATTTTGTAACTTCAAGGATTTAATGTACTGCTACAGAATACAGCTGAATCCAAAGGAAAAATTGAATTATAGGTAAGCTGCTCACATGAACTAATATTGTCCCTTTTCCAAAAATGGTTTATACATTAAACAGTAATGCAGAAATATTTATTGATAGTCATTCGTCATTTACTATGGTGGGTGTTTCTGGAAGCAGTACAAATTCACGCCGCTCATTAAGGTAATGTATAAATTGTACTGAACGTCCTAAGCTTAAATTTGATAAAAGATCTATATTTTCACAGAATGTTTTGAAACAAAATGCATAATTTGCACAAATATTTCACTTACTTTATAATCTGTAAGTCTTTTTAATTTGTTAATTTTGTAACAAATTTTGGACTGACCTTTGGGTGTCTCGATGGCCAGAAGACGTTCCACTCCGAATTTGAGCGGCGGCGCTGTGGGCGGGGAAGAGGCTTTGGTGTATGGGGCGTGGGCGGGCGTGGAGATGAGGCGTGGGCTGATGGTGAGGGAGGGACTAGAGGTAGACTGAGGTAGGACGACACATGCAGCGGTCCTTGGCACTGGGGGCACCATGGGCAGGAGGGGAGGCCGCACCCCGTCCTTACCGTCCAGCATGGTGAGAAGACCGCTCAGAGGGGGCAGCGGCGGCGGTACAACCTCCCACGGTAATGCTCCGGGCACGAACATGGCGCCTCACGTGCACTGCCTTCACTCTCGTGCTAAACACACACTTGTAAACTGTCCTCACTTTCATATATCAAATACACCTCTTGTTTTCACCTTCTTTATACATACACCTTCTATACACGCTACTACTACTACTACTACTTCACACAACCGCACAACAAACACAGGTACCCTCCACCAGTATCCACACAAGTATGGGCCTTCCTTCCACACCAATCGCAAGGGCTGTTGGTCAAATCCAGTAAGACACTACTATGCGAGAGACGTGTGTGTGTGAGGGGCGCCGGGGTAGGTCGGGACAAGAACACTATAGAGCGGTGGTGAGGGTTGCCGTCTGACTGTTGGTGCAAGTGCCTCTTGAGTCTTGACTTGTCCTGTGTATCCTGTGATGCCCTGGTGCTCATAATCTACCCAGCCCTGCCCGCCCCTCGCTCCGCCCACCTCACCGCCCATCCATCATCACACCAGAAAAATGGCTGCCCAGTACAAACATTGCTTATGTGTTTGGTTTAATTTACTCCGTTATCATTAATTGAATACTATTGTAAGCTTTTATCTCTTTGATTTGAAGCATATAAGGCAAAAACACCCATTCTCTTTCCACCAATCAGAGATGCTGGAAACGTGATCTCATCGACGACTGGCTAATTTTACCCAGAGTGGTTTCTTATTGGCTGGAGCGGGACGTGAGTGTAGTGTGATTGGGTGGGCGGGTGTTAGTGTTGGCACGTGTGTGTGAGAGGAGTGTACTGTTGGCACGTCACGCTGGTCAGGTTAGTGATAAGTGATAACCATGTGTTGACGTACAGCCACAATCAAATATCCACCGACACTTTCCTTCCATCGTGGTAAATGTCTTGATAAAAAAAAAAACTCGTTTATGATTTTGCAGCACCTCATAATAATAATTGAAGGGGTTGAGTTGACGTAAGGTGTTGTATGATTATATTTTGATATGATACTGATTTATTTGTACGATGGAAGGAAAGTGTCGGTGGTTATTTGACTGTGGCTGTACCATCAATGGGGCTGTAGTGTTTCTTTTTTCATCTTGAGGAAGGTTGGGACTAAAGGCCTTAAGACACTCAATAACCTCACGTGTGAAATGATAAAAGAGTGAGAGATCATATTTATCCAAAACCATGTCCACTTTCTTTCGACAACCCTTCTCCCCTTTCTCCCTCAAGAAGTAGGGATGGGGGTGGAGGGTATCAATGGAATGCAATGTTGTGGAAGGTCAAATTTGGGTGGGACCAGATACTCTTGGGACACAATAATTAAAGTCGTTTAGTCCGGGTTGGTGGGGATGAGGATGAGAGGGTTGAGGTGGGAGTAAGTAAGACGAAGAGGTGAGGGGAAAGGATGTGGGGGTTGAGGGGAAGGGAGGAGAGGAGATTAGGGTTGAGGGGAAGTGAGGTGAGGAGGTTAGACGTGAGTGGTGAGGGGAATGATGGGTAGTGCATGAGGTAGGAAGAGAAGGTGAAATAAGGACCCCTATAACAAATGCACTCACTCCAATTTAAAAGTATATCCAACGTGTGTTTCATGTTTTCCGTCATCTGAATAATGGTCTCAGTTTGCTTACCAACGTGTCGGAGAACTAATTAAACATTTCTGTCTAATCATTAAAGGGTGTCTCAAAGTGCTTGGCTGTTGTGGCCATATAATTAAAACTGTTCTATGTTTCTAATACACATAGCAATAATTAGTAACTTATTCAGTTATATTAACATCCATGTACTTTGTTCGTGTTTCATTTAGGAAATTTTAGGTTAATTAGCTTTATAGAATTAGACAGTGAGTGGAAGGAAAGGAGTGAGGGGGTGGGGAGGGGGAGGGGGAGGGGCGGCTTCTGTCATGTCAGCTGTGGTAGAAGCAATTTGTTCCTTCCCCCTCACTCCCCCCTTCCCTGAGATGTTCCTTCCCTCCATCCCTCCCTCCCTGAGAAGTCACTGTTTACTCTGGGGTTTACACTTCAACGTCCAGGTCACACTCTTTCCTCACCCCCCCCCACCTACCTACCTACCCCTCTCATCCCCACCTACCTACCCCTCTCATCCCCTACCTACCTCTCTCATCCCCACCTACGTACCCCTCTCATCCCCACCTACCTACCCCTCTCATCCCCCACCTACGTACCCCTCTCATCCCTTTCCTCACACCCCCACCTACATACCTACCTACCCCTCTCATCCCCTACCTACCCCTCTCATCCCTTTCCTCACACACCCACCCACCTACCCCTCTCATCCCTTTCCTCACACTCCCACCTACCCCTATCTCATCTCTCCCCCATAACAAATACACTCACTAAAATTCCAAATAAAAGTATATCCATCGTGTGTTTCATGTTTTCCGTCATCTGAATTATGGTCTTCTGTTATGGGATCCTTCTGTTATGGTGCATCTGTTATAGGGTACTTCTGTTATAGTGCATCTGTTATGGGATCCTTCTGTTATGAGATCCTTCTGTTATAATGCATCTGTTATGGGATCTTTCTGTTATAGTGCATCTGTTATGGGTTCCTTCTGTTATGGGATCCTTCTGTTATAATGCATCTGTTATAGGGTCCTTCTGTTATGTTATGGAGGCATTACTTACTGCTTCCTCCAAACTATGACAGGATAGATATAATACACACTGATACAGATGTTAGACCAGGAATGTTGTAAGTCTCCTCAGTATAATATATTTTGTCGTGTTACGTGGGTTTTCTTCGAGGTGGGGATCTGCTGTTCTGTTGAAAAGTTTTGAGGGATTTTGTTGTCCTCTAATTTGGGGACAACATACAGAAAATCCCATAGATGATAGGAAACTACTTAATTGAAATAATATGCTGTATGTCCCACTATATTTTCACGTACTATTTTGAACTTACCAACCAAAAACCTTAAGGAGGTATAGTACAGTGTTGGCAAATCTGGAGCAAATGATTCCTCCAAACTATTTTCAGCAACAGAACACCATTATTTTTGTTCTTCTGGTCATGTTTCTTGGCACACTTTGGAGGAATCAAGGCACTTCAATATACCAAAAGTTTGTTGTGTTATCCCCTTAAGGACAGTACAAGCCCAAGCAATGGAAAGGTAGGACAATGCTGAGAATGTCGTTCTTTCTCGTTTCACACACACACACACATTTTATTTATTAGAGTTGCTAATCCGTCGTCAAACACGTTCCGACTCTTTTAAGTCGCCGGATACATTAGAATCCCAACGCGACGCATTAAGTGTTGACCCACAGACGAACCGACACTGCTCACCTGCACACCAATATAATCCTGTCGTGGCTCACAGTCCCATTCACCGAGATTAAGAGGTTACTGCAGGATGTTAACGTTGTGTTCATCTTGAATTAATAAATAAATGGAAATAAGTTACTCCATGCACATCTCTGCCTGCATGAATCGAACCCTACACATCCCTGACTGAATCGAACCCTACTGTATAATTATTATGGTCAGAGTATAATATATGTGTAGCACCTCTGTGTCACAACTTCTGTAGACAAGGGTTCGATTCCCTGGTGTTGATTATAGCTTCCTCATCTTTCTCTTAATTACTTGCCTTCCTTTCCCACAAGTGATATGCAGCTTTGTAATAGTGGTGATCAGAGATAAATTGTTGTTGTTGTTGTTGTTGTTATTGTTGTTGCTGTCGTTGTTATTGTTGTTGTTGTTGTTGTTGTCTTTCACAAGTCATATGTAGAGTATATAAACATTTCTGTATTGCATTTCATTGTTTTAGTCTATATTGCTGACTCGTGTGGACATCTAAAGTATAGTTAAGGGGATGGTATACTTTTAAGAGATTGGAGCGCCTCGATTCCTCCAAAGTTTGCCAGGAAACAGACCCAGATGAAGAAAAATAATGGCATCCTCTTGTCTGGAATAGTTTGGAGGAATCATTTGCTCCAGATTTACCACCCAAAACAATGTGCTTATATACCCCCTTAAGTAATGCCTAGGATGAGTCAATAGGCCAACTAAAAATTTTCATCTGTCACACTTGTTATGTTCGTTTCCTTTTTGTCCATCTAGAATTTAACTAGGTAAAGTATAGGGAACCTCCATATGTTACAAGTATAAGGCGTAAATTCTGATGTTATAGTCATTTGATGTGTAAGTAAATTTTACTGTTTACGGTTTAGCTCTGTTTCTCAGTGTCCTTTGTTCTCTTTATCTCATTATTCACTTCTCTTTATTATTCATTTTTCTTCATTATTTATTTCCACGCTCATACAGACCTAGTAATTGTAATTGTAAATGTAATTGAAGTTCCTTTTTCTCTCATATTATTCTTTGTGAGTGTAGTCAATAGAAAGGTAAATAATAATGGCAGGAATGATCTCTGTTTAGTGACGGTTCTTTTATAACTAAAATAAATTCCATTAATTAAACCTTCACCTTCTTCACTGTGAATAATGGGAAAGAACTATATATGTATAATACGTGTTTATGTTTAAGTAAAAATGTAGATCACCCATTTATAGCCATATCTGCGTTTCAAAGTTAAGGCCAAGATCATTAAAACAAACATGCATTCTATTGAGGAAAACAACATCAAATTTCTCCAGATGTCGACCCCCTCCACGTCCCCATTAAAAACGAGACGCCACAGTGCTCAGGTCTCCCATTGTCAGCCATGTGTTGCTCCGGCGTCTCCAAGTTGGGTCGCAGCAGGTTCACCAGTAGGTCCAGCCAACAGAGGAACCCGATACACTCACAGGCAATTATCACTCGCTATGGAATATGAGGGCGTCTCGGGTTGTACCGATAAAGACGAAACTGTGTTAATGAGTGAGAAAGAGGCCCCAGTGTTGTGTGTCGTGTGTACTCGTCCATCTCTCCTCCCTCACTACATGTCCCTCATCATCATCATCATCATGAATTTATTTCTGTAATATACTTCATAATTTAATTAATTATCTGTGTGGTGTAAGATCTGATGAAAATTATTAGGAAATGAACAATAATGTGTCTAAGTTACTCCTTATTGATATGGAGGCACTGTAAACCAAAATTTCACTTAAATGTTGGAAACTAATTAAAATCAGTTTCGTTTAAAGTGGTAATTCACTTTTGTTATAGATTGGAGTGTCATCATTCCTCCAAAGTATGCCAGGAAACAGGATTAAAATGAACAAAAATAATGTTGTTCTGTTGCTTAGAATAGTTTGGAGGAATCGGTTGCTCCAGATATACCAACTCAAAACTTCCACCTTAAGTGAATTTCGTGGTGGTAAAGGATAGTACTACTGCCTATATAGTATTGCAAGAAACTACATTACAGTGAATTTTAAGGGACAGAAGGAAGATAATTGGCTTATAGACATATGTGGGATTTATAAAGGAGTATTATAGGGCGTTGTTGTTGTTGTTGTTGTGAAAGAATATAACCATGGTAGGTAGTGAAGCATATTGGGGATGTACACTCGAGCTCGTAAATTCGCGACCACGTCCCCAAATGTTTATGTCATCTGAGCTGGTAACACTGTGTGGGGAAGGTGTCATTGTAGGTGAAAGATTGTATCGTGTCCCTCTACTATGTTCCACCTACTCTGATTCCTCCCCAAAATAATGTTACCAGCTCAAATGGCAAAAACATCTAAGTACTGTACGTGGTCGCGAATTTACGAGCTCGGGTACATACAATACACGGTCTAGACCGTGATACAATACGTGGGAGTTTGAGTGGTTGTACGAATGGGTGGGATAGGGTATGTGTGTGTGGATGGATACCAGGCCTGGGATGGATATTGGTGTAGTTGGGAGTGAGGGGTATGGGTATGTGTGTGGGTGGGGGTGTAGTTGGGAGTGTAAGTGAGGGGTACGGGTGAATGGTTGGGTGAGGGTGTGTGTGTGGGTGTGGGTGTAGTTGAGAGTGTAAGTTAAAAGTGAGGGGTACGGGTGGGTGGTTGGGTGAGGGTGTAGTTGGGAGTGCGAGTGAGGGGTACAGGGTGGGTGGTTGGGTGAGGGTGGGAATGAAAATCACTGCCCCTTCTGGACAATAATGACCCATGAACTTGAGTACTGGAGATAGTGAGGAGGTCCCTATGACACCCTCTCGCTAAATGGCCCCTTCTCCTTCCCTCACTCCTCCCACCCAACCAACAAACCCCCAGCACCTCACTCACTCACTCCCTCCCTTCCTCCTCTACCCAGCCTCTTGTTCTATCATTCTATTCCTCACTCCTTAGCCTCATTTCTCATTCCTCATCACCATAGTCTCATTCCTCACCTTTTAGCCTCTTCCTTATCCTACATCCACTCACTCATCTACTCAGGTTTGTATTCTATTCCTCACCCCTTGGCCTCATTCATCACCTCCCTGGCCCCACTCCTCATTCTTCCTCACTACCATAAACCAGGAATATGTTACTGACTGAAACTCATCTCTCATGGCTGCGACGAAAAACTATAGATTACTGTCTTATCGATCCAGTATCTTCCCTCTGATAATTATGGCCCGTGTCAACATCGGTCTTCTACAGTGTTTATATTTACAGAAGGGTAGCCACGTGTGTACAGTGTGACGCCTGTCTGAATGAGGAAAACATACCGTCACCTTCCAGCTTTATCAATGTGCCACGAGGAGATAATATGAAGAGATTGATTTGTTGATAGACGGTATTGGTAGTCGACACCATACGGTACTCTGCTTTCACTTATGATAACCTTAAATTAACATCGATTTACGTGGGGTTTAGTGTACTGAGAGATGCTGATGAAAACATTGATTGATTATCTGTGTAGTGAGGAAAGTAGATGGGAAATGGGAACAATATATAATAACTCAAAGAGGGGGCCAGACTTGGGATGGAGACAAAAGTAGTAGTAGGAAACAAAGTAGGAGTAGGAAACAAAGTAGGAGTAGGAGGGAGACAAAGCAGAAGAGACAATGGATCCTGAAGGGGTGGAAGAAGAAGGTCACAGAAAGAGACAAAGTAGGAGGGAAAATGGATCCTGAAGGGGTGGAAGAAATTTAAAAAGGGAGACAAAGTAGGAGGGAAAATTGATCCTGAAGGGGTGGAAGAAGAAGGTCACAGAGGGAGACAAAGTAGGAGGGAAAATTGATCCTGAAGGGGTGGAAGAAGAAGGTCACAGAGGGAGACAAAGCAGGAGGGAGAATGGATCCTGAAGGGGTGGAAGAAGAAGGTCACAGAGGGAGACAAAGCAGGAGGGAGAATGGATCCTGAAGGGGTGGAAGAAGAAGGTCACAGAAAGAGACAAAGCAGGAGGGAGAATGGATCCTGAAGGGGTGGAAGAAATTTACAAAGGGAGACAAAGTAGGAGGGAAAATGGATCCTGAAGGGGTGGAAGAAGAAGGTCACAGAGGGAGACAAAGCAGGAGGGAAGATGGATCCTGAAGGGGTGAAAGAAGAAGGTCACAGAGGGAGACAAAGTAGGATGTGCGTTGTGTACCGAGTGTCTATGTGCTAAGTGCTGTAATGCTCCTCAACTTGTTTTTCTCGCTACACACAGCCAGGTCAGGTCACGCCAGGTCAACGGAAAGCCGGATGTCCCATCATAAACGGAGGAGGTGAGCATAAGAAAGTCCTAACATACACATACATACATACATACCTACATGCATACATTCATACATGCATTCATACAGTACATACATACATACATACATACATTCATACAGTACATACATACATACATACATACATACATACATTCATACATACATTCATACATACATACATACATTCATACAATACATACATACATACATTCATACAGTACATACATACGTACATACATACATACATAAATTCATGCATACATATAGTACACATTATTATATAGCCAATTTTCACGTTGTATATACGAAATTTTACATTGGTATCTAAAGTTATTATATCCTTTCCCAGACATTTTTTCCCTCTTTCCTCTCTCCCTCCTTTCTTTCCCTACAAATATGGCACCTTACCTCTCTCTCTCTCTCTCTCTCTCTCTCTCTCTCTCTCTCTCTCTCTCTCTCTCTCTCTCCTTATTCTTTCCCATGCCCACTTTCCTCCAACCTTCCTTCCTTACCTCCTTCCTTTTCCTACAAATATGGTACCTTCTCTCTCTCTCTCTCTCTCTCTCTCTCTCTCTCTCTCTCTCTCTCTCTCTCTCTCTCTCTCTCTCTCTCTCTCTCTCTCTCTCTCTCTCTCTCTCTCTCTCTCTCTCTCTCTCTCCTTACATTCTTTCCCATGCCCACTTTCCTCCAACCTTCCTTCCTTCCCTCCTTCCTTTTCTTACAAATATGGCACCTTACCCTCTCTCTCTCTCTCTCTCTCTCTCTCTCTCTCTCTCTCTCTCTCTCTCTCTCTCTCTCTCTCTCTCTCTCTCTCTCTCTCTCTCTCTCTCTCTCTCTCTCTCTTGCCCTCGTCACCTCCTCACCAACCCCAGACGTTCCCTGTCCTGTCCTTTCCCCCTCTATAGACACTCTTTGCTAATCCCTGAAACAACAGTAGTACCAGTGCAGGTGTGTGTGTGTGTGTGACCCTACAGTTTTGGTATAGCATGTGTGTGTGTGTATGTGTATGTGTGTGTGGGGGGGGGGATTTTGAATATTTCTCTCTTAATATAGTTTTGTTAGTGATGGGGTAAGTATGTGTGTATGATTTTGAATATTTCTGTCCCAGTATAGTTTTGTCAAAGATGAGGTATTTGTGTGTGTGTGTGTGTGTGTGTGTGTGTGTGTGTGTGTGTGTGTGTGATTAATTTCACCTGGAATAAATTTTGTTCGCCTGCATGGAATTTCTACGTATACGGAGAGAGAGAGAGAGAGAGAGAGAGAGAGAGAGAGAGAGAGAGAGAGAGAGAGAGAGAGAGAGAGAGAGAGAGAGAGAGAGAGAGAGAGAGAGAGAGAGAGAGAGAGAGAGAAGGTGCCATATATGTAGGGAAAGGAAGGTGGGAGAGAGAAATGAGAAAAAATATTCAATGAGACGAAAAAGCCAACCAAAATGAGCACAACCTGTGTATTGTACACTACATTGACATAACTCCATAAATCCACTTTGCATTACAGAACACCCACTCCACGCCCACACCATTCACCCTACGCCCACGCAGATACTTTCCTACCCACATCTTCCACCTCACACCCACACCATCCACCTCACACCCACACCATCCACCACACACCCACACCATCCACCACACACCCACACCATCCTCTCCACACCCATGGGTCGTAAATCAGTCAGGCGGCACCTCTCGAGTGATGGTGTGATGGGCAGAACAGGCTGACTGACTGTACTGACTGACCTCTCACCAGTTTACAAGTTACAACCCACACGTCCCAGTCCAGTCCCAGTTAGAAGGGATGGGGGGGGGAGGAAGGGGAGAGATGATGGGAAGAGGAGAGGAAGGGGGAAATGATGGGATGGGTAGAGGATGGAGGAGAGATGATGGGATGGGGGGAGGGGGGAGAGGAAGGGGGAGAAATGATGGGATGGGATGGGGAGAAGAAGGGGGAGAAATAAAGAGATGGGATGGGGCGGGGGAGGATGGGGGAGAGATGAAGGGGAGAAATTATGGGATGGAGAGAGGAAAGGGGATGAGGTGAAGAAGGGATGGGGTGGAGAGAGAGGAAAGGGGAGAAATGATCTGAGGGAGAAGGGGAAGAGAGAGGGCAGTCAGAAAGGTCGAAGGAAAGAGGAAATAAAGAAAAGATGGGATAGGGAGAGGAAGGGGAAGAGAGTAGGGAAGAAATTATAAAAGAGAGAGAGAGAGAGAGAGAGAGAGAGAGAGAGAGAGAGAGAGAGAGAGAGAGAGAGAGAGAGAGAGAGAGAGAGAGAGAGAGAGAGAGAGAGAGAGAAAAAGGGAAAGAAAGGGAGGGGAAATATTATGTTTAGAAAATAGAAACCTGCCTGGTGCTAAAATATAACAATAATAATAAAACCCCACTAAACTTAAGGTGGAAGTACAGTGTTGGTAAATCTGGAGCAACTGATTCCTCCAAACAAACTATTCCAAGCAACAACAGAACACCATTATTTTTGTTCATTTGGTCCTGTTTCCTAGCATATACTTTGGAGGAATCATGGCACTCCAATGTAACAAAAGTGAATTACCCCCTTAAAAGAGATAATTTGTTTTGGATTAATTAGTGTACTTTTGAGTCCTCCAAATTCGTAGTTTTTTATTCTTCCAAACTCTTCCAAGCAACAGAAGGCCACTGTTATTATTATTTGTGTTCATCCTGTTTCCAATGTATGTACAGTCACGAGCACTAATAAGTATACAGTTTTGGTTGAAGCTTTGAACAGTCCACCAATTCACCAACGAAGTAATTTCAGTGGAGATCTTATTGTGCATTTATATTTACTGTCTCTATAGGTATTCGAAGCACACCTGAATACTTATTAGTACTCGTGACTGTACAATGGAGGTCTCAGATCTTATTGTACATTTATCTACTGTCTATAGGTATTCGAAGCACACCTGGATACATATTAGTACTCGTGACTGTACAATGGAGGTAGATATTATTGTGCATTTAATATTTCCTGTCTATAGGTACTCGAAGCACACCTGAATTCTTATTAGTGCTGGTGACTGTACCCAAAAGTATAATAATAATAATAATAATATCCCCTTAATTAATACCCCTGTCTCGCCCTGTGATATTTTCTGCCAGCCTGGACATCAACACCGTCTTGTCTCTAAACATCCCTTACAATATTCATCCTCGGAAACCCATAACAAGGCAATAAAATTCTTCAAGGAGGGAATGAAAATCGGTCTCGGCTCGTAGCTCCGTGGCCCAACAGGTTTTTATTATTAAAGGCTCGTGACCTCCTGACGCCTCCCATGCAGTCCATACCAACACACAGGATGGAAGAACATTCAGTGTACAGTCACAAGCACAAATAGGTATTCAGGTGTGCTTCGAATACCTAGAGAGAGTAAATAAATGCATCAATAATATCTCCATTGTACAGTCACAAGCACAAATAAGTATGCAGGTGTGCTTCGAATACCTAGAGAGAGTAAATATAAATGCACAATAAAATCTACCTCCATTGTACAGTCACGAGCACAAATAAGTATTGAGGTGTGCTTCGAATACCTAGAGACAGTAAATAAATGCTCAATAAGATCTCCATTGGAATTACTTTGTTGGTGAATTGGTGGACTGTTCAAAACTTCAACTAGAGCTGTATACTTATTAGTGCTCGTGACTATACAGTTGCTCAAAAGAAGTTATAGTGATGGTACAGTATACACAAGATTTCGACCAATTTCTGTTATGGTCCTAAATTTATGCTTATTATCACTTTTGTTGTTTAAAATAAGTGACAGCATAATATTCACAAGTTTTTTTTTTCACATAAGTGATAGAATAATTATCACAAGTTTTTTACCCCATTTTTTTCCCACATACTTAATTAAATAAATAAATAAGTAATAGAATTATTGTCACAAGTTTTTTACCCCCTTTTTTTTTCCACATACATAAGTGATAGAATTATTATCACAAGTTTCTTACCACTACCTCTCATGGTTCTAATTTCTTATCGCTATCAAATGACTTCAGTGGCTATAATATTTTAGTTTAAACCCTCACTCTGTATATATATCGTTCAGTGGTCAGTGTGATAGGGATAAATAAAACCTGCCAACACTTTTTGTACGGGACTGTACCTAATTTTCCTGGTATCTTTTTTAGTTGGTGAATTGGAAGGTCTCTCTCTGGATAACACACTCTCTCACACACACACACACAATAGACCTGGACAACACACACACACACACACACACACACCTTTTCCTTGTCCACAGTCACTGGCAGGTATGAGGCAGTAAGGACGGGACAAAGAGCTTCACTGCATAACAACTCGTACGGTATCTCATTGGCAACTTTTCCTCCGTCCTCTGATCAAATTAAGGATTGCTTCGTCCTCAATGCACCTTCTTTAATTTAACAGTAAATATAATCAGTATTGCGGTCTTCTCTTTTCATTACAATAAAACTAAGGGTGGTCAAATCCTTCATATATTTATTTTTTTTTATTTTTTTTTGTGTGGTCATTTACTTCCACCAATTCCTTCATATAATTTTTTTTTTTTATCTTTTTGTAGTCATTTACTTCCACCAAATTTTTCATATGTATATATTTACTTCCACCAAATCCTTCATATTTTATTTTTTATTTTTTTGTGGTCATTTACTTCCACCACAGGCAGGATGTACAGTCATGGTCAAAAGTCCTACAATTTGGTGAATCTTATGAACCAATATTGCAGAGACCAAGCTATCTCATTGGAAGGTGTTGCAGGACTATTGACCGTGACTGTACACACACAGGTCTCATAATCCACGTGGTGTTCTTATTTATAGCATTTATTTATAGCATTTATTTATAGCATTACAGTTTTCATCATCATTTCAGTTATATTAGATTTAGAGAGTTATTGGTCAAGGGTTGAAAATGTATTAATACTATTTTTTATATTAACATAATTTAGAATATATATTACGTTGTTAAAGATTACCACATCACCATCATCATCATCATTATTATCATCATCATCATTATCATCATCATCATTGTCTTCTTCCTGGGTTTTAACTTTCCCTCGTGGACCCATAAAGTTGAGTACAGGTCTTGACTTTACAATGCTCATGATGGCAACACTTTATTATCATCTGGCATCAATGAATACTCAACCATTAACGCGCCAATGGAAAATAAAAGTATCAATTTACGCAGCGTTCGTCTCAATATGGTTAAGGTTGTTGTTGTTGTTGTTGTTATTGTTGTGAGGGGCGAGGCTTCCTAATGGCCCCGTGGTGAGTGTGATGGCCATTTGAGGTGTTGTTATGGTACCCTGGACTGTGGTTATAGGTGCCTTGATGCCGGCTAAGAGGATCATAAACTCTTTGATGGCGTGTTCCGAGTGCATTGTTGTGGGTGGTGTTGTGGTGGATGGTGTGACTGTCACTGGTTAGGGTATGGCCTTATACTTGTAGTACTTCTATTGTCGTGTCAAGTGGTGAGGAGTGCAGTGAGGCTTTGACAACTATTATCGTGTCTTTTGTTTATGTCATTATAGTATAGTAACAAATGTTTTAGCAATGTTGGAATATGTTTTTTAAGTAATAGGCCTACTACATAATATTCATATTTTATTTCTTATGCACACAGTGTTCTGTTTGGAAATTCTTTAAAGATATGTAAAGAAAATTACTCGAAGCAAAAGTATTATGAAAGCCATGAATACTTAATGTAGTGGCCTTCCCACCATCTCAGATCTTCACACTTTCGTTCGGTGTCTCTTTTGAAGGGAACCAAATAATATTACGTTTTCTCGGACCTGTGTTTAATTTAAGGGACCCTGTAATGTAGTCAGAACATTGGAGGTAAATGAGTCCTTCGAATATTGCCACGAAACACCACCTATATGGAGGGAGCGTGTTTCGTGGCATGGTCAGGAGGAATCGAAACATCCAATTCCCATAAACGATCACAGAGTTCTTAAGGTAACCTCCAACTAGTTTTCAGTGACTTGAATAATGTCCTTTTACGGGGGAAGTTTTGTGTTGGTAAATCTGGAGCAACTGAATCCTCCAAACTATTCCAAGCAACAGAGAGGATTAAGGGGGTAATTCACTTTTGTTACATTGGAGTGCCTTGATTCCTCCAAAGTATGCCAAGCAGGAAACAGGACCACGCAGATGAACAAAAATAATGGTGTTCTGTTGCATGGAATAGTTTGCAGGAATCATGTGCTCCAGATTTACCTACACTTTACTTCCCCCTTAGACTTTCTTTCATCTGCCGAACTCTTCATGACTTTTTCCCTTCCTTGCCATCCCCAATCACGCGCTCATTTGCATTGAATCGCGGTGTCTGAACCCGGGTAAAGCTGGCCCAGTTACCCACTTGTCTGCATGGATCAAAACGTTTCCCACCCACACACTATAGCCTGCCCCAATACTAACTCGACCCCCACCCGTCCCACACACCATGCACTCCTTACCCCTAACACTGGTCGGACCCCTACATCACTCTACTTCCTGCCTTAATTACACTCGCCCCACATCACCTATACTATCCAACACTTGTTACACACCCCACATCACTCTACCTCCTGCCTTACACTCACCCCACATCACCTATACTATCCAACACTTGTCCCACACCCCACTCCACTCTACTTCCTGCCTTATACTTTCCCCACATCACCTATACTACCCAACACTTGTCCCACACCCCACTCCTTACCCAACGTTTATCCCACACCACCCATTCGTCCCTCCACACCAATACCCCGACATGGAATTTTACGTACTAACTTACAGTACATATTTTTCCTTGAAGTAAGGTTGGGAATTTCCTCCTCTCTCCACAGATTTACGACCTTCGTAGTAAAAGTTAACTGACAGTGACGAGCACTTTCTTATATTAAATGGCATATTTTAACGTAGTATTTTAAAACTATTGGTCAAAATTCTACACCCCTTTCTTTTGTACTGTCGATAGCTAATTCTTTTTATAAATTATGATGAAGCACTTACTCAACTTTCTAGTGTGACGAAGACACTTGGGGTGATCACACTTTATAATACATGATCATATTGTCGTATACTCAGTTATCATTCACCAGTTCATACGAAAATAATACATACATACATACATGCATTGTGTACAGTACAACTTACAAACCCTTTATAATACATGATAATATTGTCGTATATTTAGTTATTTTTCACAGTACAACTTACAAAGCCTTTCTTATTAATTCCCCCTGGTAGGCATCAATAGAGGAATGCATCACAGTCAGCTTTATTTTGTCTATAGGAGTTACAATTTGCTACGACATGAAGAAGGTACTGTATACTCTTGTTTGTTACTATAGAAATAATTATGTAGATGTTTTAGTGGCTACATAGATACCATTTTATACTACACCGCATATTATTAGTTTTATTATAATATAGCTAGAGATATTATAGTAAGTGAAACCATACTTATATATTACATAAAGATAAGTATTGCATAAAGGTTGTGGTGTTTCTAAATATATACGGTAGTGAGTTTTAATCTTATGTGTCAGAAAATTAAATTAATGGTCTTCGTATTTATTATCAAGTCTGTGGGTCGGTGGTAAGATCTTATAAAAAATTAAGGACCCTGTGTTCGTGTATGAGACTTGGTGGCTTCTTCTGATTCCTCCTGCCCATGCCACGAAACAAGCTCCTCTCAGTATAGGTGGTGTTTCGTGGCAATGTTTGAAGGAATCGCTAACCTCCAAAGTGGGGTTCCTTAATCATGTTCAGCTTATTTTGTTATTATTCTGTTCAGTGGTTTTCGGTCAATTTAAGTCGGTTTTCGTGGTGTCAATGGTGTCAGATATTGTGGTGTCTGTTGGTAGTAGGTTACAGGTATTGTGTGTTTGTTGTCAGAAAATCACAGCTGCATGGTGTCAGTGTAGTAAACAGGTCGATGTCAGTGCTGTCAACAAGTCTGGGGTGGTGTCAGGGATGTCAGCTGGCACTAATATTGATATGTATATTATCTCAGGTGATGTCAGTGTTGTCAGAAGGTTAGGTTCAACAGTAGTAAGGTAATCTCTCATCTTAAGTCAGTGTTGTCAGCAGGTCTCATCTTAAGTCAGTGTTGTCAGCAGGTCTCATCTTAAGTCAGTGTTGTCAGTAAGTCTCATTTTAAGTCAGTGTTGTCAGCAGCTCTCAGAATTAATGTCAGAATTAATGTCAGTAGGTCTCAGGTTAAGTCAGTGTTGTCAGCAGGTCTCAGAATTAATGTCAGTGTTGTCAGCAGGTCTCATTTTAAGTCAGTGGTGTCAGCAGGTCCCATCTTAAATCAGTGTTGTCAGTAAGTCTCATCTTAAGTCAGTGTTGTCAGTAAGTCTCATCTTTAGTCAGTGTTGTCAGTAAGTCTCATCTTAAGTCAGTGTTGTCAGTAAGTCTCATCTTTAGTCAGTGTTGTCAGTAAGTCTCATCTTTAGTCAGTGTTGTCAGTAAGTCTCATCTTAAGTCAGTGTTGTCAGTAAGTCTCATCTTAAGTCAGTGTTGTCAGTAAGTCTCATCTTTAGTCAGTGTTGTCAGTAAGTCTCATCATAAGTCAGTGTTGTCAGCAGGTGTCAGTGTTGTCAGCAGGTGTCAGTGTTGTCAGCAGGTGTCAGTGTTGTCAGCAGGTATGTATATTTTAAGCATAATTTCGGTGGTACCAACAGGTCTAACGTGATGTCAACAGTTTTTTTTTTTTTTTAACAGGGTATCATTTCTGGTGTGTTTCTGTTATCTTTGAGATGTCAGCTTGTCAGTATTACCAAATTTATCAGACCGTGTGAGGTGTCAAGTTGTAAGTGTTACCAAATTTGTCAGGACTTTGAGATGTCAGCTTGTCAGTATTACCAAATTTGTCAGGACGTGTGAGATGTCAGATTGTCAGATTTGTCAGGACTTTTGAGATGTCAGCTTGTCAGTGTTACCAGATATATGTCAGTTTTCCTTACGTTGTCAGGTGTTTGATGGTGTCAGTGGTATAACGGTATCTACGAGTATGTTGTCAGAAGGTTTCTATTGTTGTCAGTCGCATTCGTTTTGTTTACATGATTTAGATGTTGTCAAGTTGCATCAGTGTGTGTTGTCAGCAAGTGTATGTAGAATGTTGTCAGCGGTGCCCCTACATGTTGTCAGTAGTTTCTGTTTTGGCAGTAGAATTCAGGTGTTGTCAGTTGTTGTCAGTGTGGTTTGTATGTCTCGCGGGTTGTCAGTTGTTGTCAGTGTGGTTTGTATGTCTCGCGGGTTGTCAGTTGTTGTCAGTGTGGTTTGTATGTATCGAGTATTGTCAGGTAGTGTTGTCAGTTGTATCAGTGTGGTTTGTATGTCTCGCGTGTTGTCAGTTGATGATGTCAGTTGTTGTCAGTATGGTTTGTATGTTTCGCGTGTTGTCAGTTGTTGTCAGTGTGGTTTGTATGTTTCGCGTGTTGTCAGTTGGTGTTGTCAGTTTGGTTTGTATGTCTCGCGTGTTGTCAGTATTGTCAGCATATCCTGTCAGCCGTATCCTATTGTCAGTAAGTCTCAAATCCTGTCAGTAAATGTAATGTAATATCATTGCTTGGTTCACTTATCTCCTTCATTCAGTCAGTCAGTCAGTTGTGTAAGATATGTACATCAGTCAGTCAGTCAGTTGTGTAAGATATATACGTCAGTCAGTCAGTCAGTTGTGTAAGATATATACGTCACTCCTTCAGTCAGTCAGTCAGTCAGATGTGTAAGATATATACATCAGTCAGTCAGTCAGTTGTGTAAGTTATATAGGTCACTCCTTCAGTCAGTCAGTTGTGTAAGATATATACGTCATTTTCCTTTCAGTCAGTCAGTCAGATGTGTAAGATATATAGGTCACTCCTTCAGTCAGTCAGTCAGTCAGATGTGTGTGCTACAAGTCCTTCCTTCAGTCAGTCAGTGAGTCAGTTGTGTAAGATATATACGTCATTTTCCTTCAGTCAGTCAGTCAATCAGTCAGATGTGTAAGATATATAGGTCACTCCTTCAGTCAGTCAGTCAGTCAGATGTGTGTGCTACAAGTCCTTCCTTCAGTCAGTCAGTGAGTCAGTCAGTTGTGTCAGATATATACGTCACTCCTTCAGTCAGTCAGTCAGTCAAATATGTGTGCTACAAGTCCTTCTTCCAGTAATTAAGTCAGAGATAAATGTGATATAGATCCTTTCACAAGTTAGTCAATATGGGACATTTTAATGGTTCCTGTAAATGTTAGATCAGTCAGATGTGTTGCCTAAGTTCTCCCTTCAGTCAGTTAGTGAGTTGGGGTGAATGTCCTTATCTTCCTTCAGTCAGTAAGTCAATTGTACGAGTCCTTCAGTCAGTCAATTGTATAAAGTGAGTACTACAGTCAGTTGTGTTTGTTCTTCAGTCAGTCTGTCAGTTAATTGGGTAAAGTTTGTTCTTCAGTCAGTTAGTCCGTCAGTTAATTGTGTAAAGTGTGTCCTTCAGTCAGTCAGTCATTTGTGTAAAGTGTGTCCTTCAGTCAGTCAGTAAATTAATTGTGTAAAGTGTGTCCTTCAGTCAGTCAGTCAATTGTGTATAGTGTGTCCTTCAGTCAGTCAGTCAGTTAATTGTGTAAAGTGTGTCCTTCAGTCAGTCAGTCAGTTGATTGTGTAAAGTGTGTCCTTCAGTCAGTCAGTCAGTTGATTGTGTAAAGTGTGTCCTTCAGTCAGTCAGTAAATTAATTGTGTAAAGTGTGTCCTTCAGTCAGTCAGTCAGTCAGTTAATTGTGTAAAGTGTGTCCTTCAGTCAGTCAGTCAATTGTGTAAAGTGTGTCCTTCAGTCAGTCAGTCAATTAATTGGGTAAGGTGAATAATTCTGTTCGTCTCTCAGGCAGTTATGGAGGATGTGTACTGTACTTCTGTCAGTCAACCAGTTAGGTAAGAAGGATATTGCAGTCGGTTGCATATTGTATCCTTCAGTCAGTCAGTCAGTCAGTCAGTCAAGATGAATATTTCGTCCGTCAGTTAATTATATTATTTAGATAAATCATGAAGTCAGTCAAGTGTGTAATGTAAATATTTGTCAGTCATAATCAGTCAGTGTCAGAAGGTCTTAAATTTGATGTCAGTGTTGTCAGTAGGTCTCAGGTTAAGTTTGTGTTGTCAGCAGGCCTCAGGTTATATCAGTGTTGTCAGCAGGTCAGTCAGGTATGTACAAGATGAAAATGTTTGTCAGTCAATCAGTTAATTGTGTAAGTTAATTGCTTCAGTAATTCATAACCAGTTATAGTTAGCTGCGTTATGAGGAGTCCTTCAGTCAGATTTGAGAGGGGTACTTCCTTCAGTCCGATTGTCAGTCCTTACTTCAGTTAGTGTGTGTGTGTAAAGTTGTCTTTCATAGATTGAGTCAGTCGTGTGAAGTGAGTCTTGTTTACAACAGTCTTGTATATGTTCCACGTCGAGTCTTTCCTTTTCTCATTATACTCAGGTCAGTTGTGTTCAGTCAGTTTATTTGGTAAGCTGTGTGAACTGAGTCATTGATTTATCTATATATTCACTCACTCATTCATTCTTTCCTTCAGACCGTCAGTCAGTCAGTCATCTAGTAGAGTCCTTATCTTTGTCAGAACCAATCAGTCACTTAGTTAATGTGTCAGTATTCTCCTTCCTTCTGTTAGTCCGTTGTTTTATGTGATTATTTCCTGCGGACATTCACTTCGATAAACTGTCAGTCTGTTACTCAATCACTCGAGTCCTTCTCTCTATAGGTCAGTCATATAGTTGTGGCTTTCCCTCTATCAGTTAATCATGTATAATTTACTCAGAAAGTATCATGTTGAAGATAACTATAATGTCAAAGAGGTCTTGCAAGAGTTGATTGTCATGTCAGAGAGTAGAAGTAATTGAGTATTGTGTCAAAGTTAGTCATCAAGAGTCGAAGCTCAATAAACAAAAACTTAAATATCAGGGAGCTGAAGTTACCTGCAGTGTCAAAGAATATAGTGTTGAAGTTAAGTGCTAAGTCAGATATAAACATTAGAGTTGAAATAAAATGTCAAGTCAGTTTTATGTTTAACAGTAATGTCTTCGTCAATTCGAAATGTACCATCATGTCAAGAGACCAACAACATTTCGACAGTCGACTACAACCAGATGATTTAAGATAAGATAGTAAAAAGTCCCTTGTCGTCAAAAGGTCATATCCATCAGTACCTGTATACATTAATCATATCAAATTGCACCTATAGTTATCATAATATACAGTCATACGATGCGTGTTAGTATAAAATCTTCTTAAAGTGCCTCACAACTTGTAATGTATAGTTTCGTCATTGTATATTGTCGTGTACAGTTGGGTCGACGAGTATTGTTAAGTCAAAGTGTACAGTCATGTTCAGTCGTACAAGGAAGCCATAATGTGCCCATGTCAAAAGTTTCCATTGTCTGTTAAAGTGAAAAATGGCTTCAATATTGTTGAATTGTCCGTCACGTCAAAGCATCAGGTTAAAGTGTATCGTTATGTTAGAATCTGTCGTTATGTCAAAGAGCCCTGCAATGTCTAAGGATACTCATGTCAGAGTGTACTGTTATAATTATCTAACCACTGTCATGTTAAAAGTATATCATCATATCTAGTTACAGTCAGAATGAATCGTAATATTTAACTTTAACGTTAGTCTTGTCAAAAAAAAAAAAAAAAAAAAAAAAAAAAAAAGAAAGACAGGACCATCACGTGAGAATGTAATATTTTTCATTCTACCGTTGGGTCCATAAATTTTGTGCTGATAATGTCACGTCTTGAAACCCTTTACTGTTATGTCAGCGTCATCTGTCACGAAAGAAAAATACCATCATTTTCAAGTGTACTGGTGCGTCAAACATTACCGTCAGATGTCAGAGTACTGTCCTGCTCAAGTGTTATGTTACCATCGTGTTAATGTGCACTAGTGTATTTAAGGACAATGTGATGTAGTCAGAAAATTGGAGATAAGCGAGTCCTTCAAATATTGCCACGAAACACCACCTATTGGGAAGGAGAGCGTTTCGTTGCATGATCAGGAGGAATCAGAAGCCTCCAATTCTCATACACGATCAGAGGGTCCTTAAGTGTACTATCAAATCTAAGTGTTCTAGTCGTGTCAGATCACATTAGTAAGTGAAGGTGTACTCTTGCTTTGAAGTGTTCCATTGCGTCAAGTCGTAGCGTCATTTATAATTGTGTAATTGTGACAAAGCTGGGAAAACTAATCTGGGAAAAATCAGGAGCATTATAATTACGATTTGAGTCAAGATGTCTATAGTCAAAATATGTTGGTGTACAACGTCAGATCGTGTTAGTATTTAAAACTGTGAGTCCAAGTATCTGACTACAAGCCAAACCGCAGATTATACTGTCACCTTCCACATATGTTAAATTACAATAGCCTTCTCAGTATATACAGTACAGCAGTACATATGGTGCTCAAAAACAGTGAAACACACCATATTGCGTACATATATAACCTGTACTATATCATTATGTGCCGTACAGTACCACAGATGGCTAGGCTGTGTCAGGTTGTATATACAGTAATACAGATGTCACCATGTAATGTAACAATGTGTGGAGTTTCCTGGTTTGAGAAATATTTGTCATCGTTTCGGTCATTCGGTAGTTGTCATTTTTTTTTTTTTTTTTTTTTATATATATATATATATATATTTTTTTTTTTTGGTACCGTTAAGGGGAGAGTAAATTTCTTCTTTTTAAAGGAACGGCTGACAAGTTTTGCGGTATTCTCTGACTACCTCAAAATGATTGTCGGAGAGAAATTTTCCTGATGTACAAAAAAAAAAAAAAAAAAAAAAAAACTATTACATTTAATTAACCTACAGCATAAACAAGAGCTCAAGTACTTCTATGATAACTATGCCTCCACCTCAGTGTTACAAAAATACGAAGCACAATGTGTGTAGTTAATTGTCTGCTACAAGTACTATTCTACCTCTGATTTTTTATGTGACAATGTACTGATGTTGCATGCATATATCTAAATCATTTGCATCATTATAATCTTAAGGGAGAAATTGTGTTGGTAAATCTGGAGCAACTGAATCCTCCAAACTATTCCAAGCAACAGACAGAACACCATTATAGTTGGTTCAACTGGTCCTGTTTCCTGGCATATATACTTTGGAGGAATCAAGACACTCCAATGTAACAAAAGTGAATTACTCCCTTAACGACCCTGCGATCGTGTTTGAAAATTGGAGCCCTCTGATTCCTCCTGACCATGCCACGAAAAAAAACAACCTCCTTTCCTATAGGTGGTGTTTCATGGCAATTTATGAAGGACTCATTTATCTCTAATATTCTGACTACATCACAGGGTGCCTTAATTACTTGTATATATCAAACTGTGGTCATAGCGTTCCTGTGTGCCACGTCACTGCCTTTTCATATTGTTTTTTATGTATTCCAATGCTTCATGTCTATATTTAGTTGCAAATGTGTGCTTGTTTCATACGTGGATATATACGGATAATATTGTCTGGGATTTTCATTGTGATGTATAGTGTGTTGGTGGGTTGGATTCTAGGTATAAATTCTATAGTGGTGATGTCGGTGGGAGTGATGATGATGATGTTAAGGAACCCTGTGATGTAGTCAGAAAGTTGGATGTAAACGAGTCCTTCAAAACACCACCTATTGGGAAGGAGCGTGTTACGTGGCATAGTCAGGAGGAATCAGAAGCCTTCAATTCCCGTACACGATCACAGGGTTCGTAATTAAAGTGTTGCATGGTTACAGGATTGGTGTTGTAGTCTTGGTGTCGATATAAGGAGTCATTGTTGTTTCTCATGTGGTGACAGTAAGTGTGTAACATTCAGTCATCAAGTGCATCTCTGTCACATAATAAAAATGAAATGTTGTTACCTTCTGTACCATCAAGTTAAGGACCCTGTGAACGTGTATGAAAATTGGAGGCTTCAGATTCCTCCTGACTATGCCACGAAACACGCTCCTTCCATATAGGTGGTGTTTCGTGGCAATACTTGAAGGACTCATTTATCTCTAATTTTCTGACTACATCACAGGGTCCCATAAGCAGTCCACTAAATATAATCCACAGTAAACCAAGTCAGCTTAGCGTTGTAACAGGTGTGAGGTGTGCGACGTCGATCAGTCAGTTATGTGGCGTGGCAGCTGAAGGAGGAATACTGTACTTACGTCAAGGTGTCGCTTGGTCCGTCAGTCGTAGCATATTATAGGAACTTTTCATCAACTTGTCAGTGCAAGTCTTAGGTGGGATGAGGTCTTCGTATCTTATCTAATATTTTGATAACAGGAATCAAAATAGCTACGAAAAGTAGATGATTATACTCATTTTGATCAAAGGGGAAGAACTCAGACCTTTGTTGAGTTATAATAAGTCTTAAAAAATCTTGAAAAGAAGTTACTAAAAGATTGTTGATGAATAATGCATAGATAAAATGTTAACTTACAGGTTTCAAGGGTTGAAGGGGGATGGTGGTGGGAGGGGGGGGAGGAATAATATTGAGAAGTACAGTATAGTGTAGGTCGTCCAAAAAGTCATGGTCATAAATAAGTGTTTTATTGGATTATTGTAGTCATGCTGCACAGAGGTCGTCGAGTCACTGCCGTTTGTTGTTGTTGTTGTTGTTGTGGTCGTGGTTGTTGTTTTGGCGAGGGGGTGAGTCCAGGCCTGCTGACTCGCCCCCTCACTCAACTCAACTCACTCACCAGTCCGAACGTCAATCCCCTCCCCTAACCTCGCCTCAACACAACTACACACTCTTTTTTATCTCCTCTCTCTTCGCGTCATTATCTCTTTTTGTTTTCATACATCCTTTTTGTCGTATCTATCAACTAGTATTATTTCTCTTACCTCCTGACAGCCAGAGTGAAGGGCATAATTATCAGGAATCAAAAAGACCAAACGATGAATTGAGAGCTTATACAAGGCTACATCTTTTGGGAATCTCGACGACAGAATTACACTCACTCTTCCTCGTCCTCCCTAAGGTTGGGTTGTTATATTATGGAGTTAGGACGCCAGAGTAAACCTAGAATAAGTAGATCTTGTCATGTGTACCCGAACCAGCAGGATGTGAGACAAAGATTTACCACTGAGTAATACCCTGTTGTCCTTTTAGATGAAAATTGGCTTCGAGTGATTGGTCATCTTAGTAATATAATAATGATAATTTTAGTATCGTCTTAATTGACTTTCTCGACGGCACTTCTTTTGTGATAATTTTAGTGATATTTGGAGCTGCCGCCAGGGTGAGTGTGGAGGGGCGAGGTGAGCGTTCGGGGGGTGAGTGTTGGGGTGGGGTAGGGGGGCAGTGTGTTGGTGCAGGTCGAGGGGTGTACAGTTCTTACTACATTCACGAGTCACATTTACAGCTACAGATCTACTTCATTTTTGTTTTGTTTTTTTAGCACTACACTTATACCAAATCCCCTCGAACAGACTTATTTTTTATATATATATATAATTATGTATATATAATTATTTTTATGTGAGTTTTTTTTATGTTCCTGTTATAGCCCGCCAGCGGGTACAAAATATAGATATGATTCAAACTTAACATAACAAATAAATAAGAAAATGAAAATAAAGAAGACAATTTAGGGCCCAATAATGGAGCCTTGCCTGGGAATGAAACGATTATAATGCTGTTAACACTAAATCAATAAATACTTCATCCTACTATGGGTATAAGATTATGTGGTGGGTGATACGATAATGGGGGATAATAACGTCTGCATTCTGAATAACAAAACTCCATAATAAATGAACAGTAATGCAGTTGTAACTCATGATGAAGGAAGCAGTTGTTGTTGTCAAATTAATCAGTGGACGTCACAGCTGCCATACTCAAGTCTGCCCTGACCTTCAAATTTGATCTTCAGAGATAACAAGCAAAATGTTAAATAAATAAATTAATTAATAAATAAATAAAATAAGGTCTTGCTTTGCATAACACGGCGTCTATGCACGAGTACAGTAAAAAATAGTCATTGTTGCATTTGGACCAAGTTGCTCGAAAACTCTGATCTTACTAAAGGTGTATAGGCCTCGTGTAATCAGGTCCCTTAGTTTTGTCTGTCTGTGTAACCAGTCAGTAACTACTGTAACGCAGTCAGCTCGTCCCTACAGTGATGCATCATATAACAGTCACTGAATATGTAGAGCCAGTTAGTTCAATATCCCACCAAGAGATTGCCAGGGAAGGCGTAAGTTAAGTCAAGGCCTGGAAGATTCCCAAAGTTAAGGTCCAGGTTGGATTGGGTTGGATGAATCTGGGATTATTTTCCAGTGAATTTCAACGGGTTTATAATCGAGATAATGTGGTGGATGTTTTTTTGGGGGTGAATTTACACGGTGAGCATCTTTGTTGATGCAGACTGGATTAGTTTACGCCTGGTGTCATGACATTATCCTGGTGGGAACCACAATTGTCGAGTCCAAGGCAGCCAGGCAAGTACTTGAGTATGGAGCCGAGCTGTGTTGAGGAGAGACCTGATAATTAGAGTATCACACTGGTATAGTTTCCCTCGTCCTTTGTTTTAGTTAAGGGTATCAGAGGGAAGGACATCCAAAAATGGAGGATGATTAACAGAGGACGATGGATAATATGCTAGTGTGATAAAAGCTTTAGTCCATATAAGTGTCCGAAGAATATTTTCTTGTCGAGATTGGATTATCTGAAATTTCTTTTGGAACCACTTCCTTCAATGCTTAAAAAAAAAAAAAAAAAAAAATGTCTAAAGCGTTCGATGCCCTAAATAATTTTTCAAAGAAAGTTCAGCAGACTCTCCACACAACTAAAGTACGGGTCTGTTTTTCTGTACCTGATGTGAACTTTCCGTCCACAATCATTATCATAATTGGTCACAACTCGAGTTAACCAATTAAATACAAAGTGTTGGTGGTGATGATATCTGCTGTGGATATTTGTTGTCAGTTACAGATAAACCGACCATATAATATGATTAATTTTGTGTCAGACAAGAAGGTTACTATTTAGTGTCGCACAAGATGCTATTCAGGTCAGTTGTGCAAACTGACCTGACAAAGGGGATCATACGGGTACATTTTCCTCCGTCCTCTGGCCAAAATAAGGTTTACTGGGTCCTTCAGGTTGCCTTCAGAGGGTTGGACAACACCTGTGAATCTGGACTGAGTAAACCAGACCAGAAAATGCAGGATAACAAATAAAGGACGAAGGAAACTGTGCCGGTGTGGCAAACCCTTAACTCTTGGAACACTTTTCTCCATCTTGTTGTGTTTCTTAGAATGATTCTTTGTGGTTGTCTGTCATGATGTCGTTACACTCGTTGAAGGTCTGGTAGCAGTCCTCGCCAAGACGTCCCCTTCTGCCGGCGTCGTTGTAGATCTCGAAGGGAGTGTAGGTGGACCTCTCCAGCAGGTAGCTCAAGCCATAGCTGCCAGAGGGAGCAGAAATTTAGTACACACTATCTTGACTCCTAGAACTCGTATTAAGCTGCCGGTGGAACTATGGTACAGTTGCCCAGACAGTAATGGTAGAATATACAAAAGTTTTCGGTCACTGTATACCAATAATTATGGACCCTATCCAGCAGCGAATGGTGCAACAATTTGAAAACCTGGCATAATTTCTTGGAACGAAGACTCATGACCAATATACAGCAGAAATGAAGCGCATTATTAATATTTTACTAGAAATTAGTGTACAATCAAATACCTTTATAATCATGGATTGATTATTTTAGTCAAGACATCCAACCAAACACATATAAATTTGAAGAACTGCTCATCAAAGGTTATACTTACGTTCCCATCTGACAGAAGAGGTAGCCAGTGTCCCCGGTGCTGTACACACAGTCTGAGTTGGCCTCACAGAGGTACTTCTGCATACAGATATCGTCCTCAGTCTGGTAGGTCTTGACGTAGCTCTGTTGGTGTGGATTATATTATGTTATGGTTCATTGATATATATTATAGATGAGGAAACATATCTACACTATACATACGACAGATGTATTTATATAGTTTATCTGGAAATATATTGTGGTGTAATACACATTGTACCTTGAGCATGGTGGTGGCGGCAACGGCAGCATCGGCCACGGGGTCAGAGGAACCAAGACTACGGGCCTCAAAGGAGCGTTGTGAGAAGCTGGTACGGAGGGCGTCCAGTAGAGTCACAACAAGACCGAACAGCTGCGGGAGGGAGGACATCGTTAGGAGGAAGGGCAAGACAGGGTTAGAGGAATGACCCAGAAATAATAGGAAATGTGAAATAGTATAGAAAATGTATAGCAGTCTAAGTTAACAGAGTCAGGCGTACAGGGAAAAAGTTAGACATGTTTCTAGGACCGAGACTTCTAAGTATACATTGGGTAGTTAGAAATGAGAGTGTTGGTGTATGGTTGGTGTACATTATGTATATTTATTATCTATTTGTCTCAACTGCCTCAGTGTACGAGTAGGGGACCTGTTTTGTAACCTTAAATAGAGAGCTATGAAGGCTTTATTAAGGGAGTCCTATACAGTGTTGGTGAATCTGAAGCAACTGGGTCCTCCATATTATTCCAAGCATCAGGTCACCAATATTTTTGTTAATCTGGTCCTGTTGCCTGGCATATTTTGGATCAGTCAAGGCACTGCATTGTATTTCCCAAAAGTGATACTACCCCCTTAAGGACCCTGTGATCGTGTATGGAAATTGAAAGCTACTGATTCCTTCTAACTATGCCACGAAACACACTCCTTCCATATATGTGGTGTTTCGTGGCAATATTTGAAGGACTCATTTATCTCCAATTTTCTGACTACATCACAGGGTCCCTTAATTCAATCAACATTTTACCCCATAGTTAATCTTGTCCTTCCTTACCTCGGTGGCCTGCTTAGCCATGACGCCAACCTCACCGGGATCACTGGAGCCCGTCAGGTATGAGATGACAGCAGTGAGGATACCCTAAAAAAAAGTATATATATATATTTACAGTGAACACTTGTTTGTATTCACACTTCTAAATGTAACTTCCTTTTACATTAATTACTGTAAAGAGTTACTGAATATGTATACCGTCATTGCTGTGAAGTGGTTAGTTAATGTAATAACAAATTCAGATAAAAATATATATATGTATTTCTAATTGCTTATAGTGATACATACAAAATGGGACTTTACACAATATAACAATTCACTCCACCAGGGAATAATTGAGCACGAGACTGATGAATGTGACTGAAGGCTGTTGGTACTGTTATATTATTATTGTCTCACCTCGACGGGAGAGCCAGTGTCCATCTTGTCAATAGCAGCGTTGTCTCCACCTCCCAACACACTGAACACCAACTGCAGGCCCAGGGAGAACATCTTGGACCACGAGAACTCACCAGTCTGATGCAGAACACGTGACAACATAGAGTAACAACATACAACCACGGCTATTGTTATTAATCTTATATGAAACTTTCAGAACACGTGACAACATAGAGTAAAAACATACAACCACGCGGCCATTGTTATTAATCTTACACGAAACTTTTAGAACAAGTGACAACATAGAGTAACAACATACAACCACGTCTATTATTATGAATAAATTTTACACGAAACTTTTAGAACACGTAACAACATACAACCAGGGCTATTATTAAGAGTCTTTCACGAAAATTTCCTTAATAAACAGTTTTTTAGTAACAACACCAAACTTTTATAAACAGTATTTCACCAACAACATAATTTGGCATAGAATTGGAGGATATCAAAAAAGACTTTCCAATTTATACCAACAAGAACACCTCCCCTTAATTAAACTCATGAAAAAAAAAAAAAAAAAAAATCCCTCATGAAAAAAAAAAAAAAAAAAAAAAAAAAAAATGACAGAGTAAATCAATGAGTACTTACTGTGAGTTGTGTGATGTAGTCCATTTTATCGGAGGCACCGTGGGGTCCAGCAGTGGGTCCCCCTATCAGTACCTTCATTACCAGGTTGATGATGTTACCCCACTGGAACCCACCGTCAATCAACTCCCCTGGGGCCTGGGTGAGAGAGAGAGAGAGAGAGAGAGAGAGAGAGAGAGAGAGAGAGAGAGAGAGAGAGAGAGAGAGAGGATTAATATTGTAGTCGTTCATGTGTTTATGGTTTTGATTTGTAAACTGTGTCTGTCTTTCCATCTGCAGTTCAGTTTGTCTATTTTATGTTTATGTGTTTCCTTATTTTTCTATCTCGTCTGTCTGCCATCCTCTGTTTATGTGTCTCCTTATTTTTCTATCTCGTTCATGTCTGTCTGTCTGTCTATATTCATCATACGTGTATTTTTCTATCTCGTTCTTGTCTGTCTGTCTGTCTATATTTACCATAGCCTACGTGTATTTTTCTATCTCGTTCTCTTCCTTCCCTTGGCTGGCCTGCGTGTGGAAAGTCAATCATACACATTCTCGTTATTACCCCTCTTCGGTTTCACTTCATTACGGCCACTTTCCATGGAGACGAGGCCCACAGTACCACAGTCCCGTTCTGACCTTTTCTTTCTCGTCAGACAATAGAAAGTTTCGCCTATAAGCCTTCCAGCACAGCCAGCAGTGAGGCCCATCATCCCATTCCATTCAGCTGGTAGTTTCGTTCACTTTCTCCCACTTCTCTATGCCAGACGGACGGCGACTTTTTTTGGGAGTAGCAGGAGATGTGGTTCATTCGCCTTGTCCGCCTAATCAACCCCAAACAATGTATATAGGTCTCTCTCTCTCTCTCTCTCTCTCTCTCTCTCTCTCTCTCTCTCTCTCTCTCTCTCCCAAACAATGTATATAGGTCTCTCTCTCTCTCTCTCTCTCTCTCTCTCTCTCTCTCTCTCTCTCTCTCTCTCTCTCTCTCTCTCTCTCTCTCTCTCACGCTTGTCTACATGACCTCAGATTCTCACCACCCTTACTCCCTCATTCACTCAGCTGTCAAACCCGGTCATATTTGCTCGGTAATTCCCCCTATTTTAGGCTCCACCACCTACCTGACAAGTCCCTTCAAGTGTCTGTGCTAAACCATTGCCGTTTTATTGCCAGCTATAGGCTATAGAAGGTTGAAGGATTTGGATGGGTTGGTGAATGTGTGAGACTATTCGGAGTTTTAACAAAAATTGAATAAACAAACATTATTATTGAAGGAAAAGAGGCATCTGCTTGAATATTACTAAACGTAAATGAAAACCAACAGCTATACATACATACATACATACATATACCAGACTATACATACACACACACACACATTCATACATACATACATACATACATACATTCATACACATACATACACACACATACACATATACACATACATATACCGGTCCTTTCATCCCCTTATCCCACATCAGTTTCCCGGCCCCTGTTTGGCTAAATATTTCGAGGTCTTTTCATTCCAAGGTCAGAACTATTTAATGTGACTGTACACACCTCAAAAAATTATTGTATTTATGTTTACAGTTGATTTTGCTGTTGTTACCTGCTTATGTTTACAGCTAATGTTGTTATTGATACCTGGTTTTGTTTACAGCTAATGTTGTTATTGATATCTCGTTATGTTTACAGTTGATTTTGCTATGGTTACCTGCTTATGTTTACAGCTAATGTTGTTATTGTTACCTGTTTATGTTTACAGTTGGTGTTGTTGCTAGTGTTACCTGCTTATGTGTACAGTTCATGTTGTTATTGATATCTGCTTGTGTACAGTTTATTTTGGTGTTGTTACCTGCTTGGCGGGGGGTGATGGTCCCTGTTGTTGGAGGAGTTGTTGCTTCTTGACGTTGTTGGGTTTGGACACGAACTTGCGAGCATCTTCGGCGTCCATGGAGGCTGCCAGGGTGGAGGTGAGAAGGGAACAGCATAGCATCAACGCCAGCAAGGCTCCTGTGGTCTGTCGGCACACCATCTGACCAAAGGAGAAGAGAGACGGTGGTTAATTAAGGTGGTAATTCTTTTTTGGTACATTGGAGTGTCTTCATTCCTCCAAAATATGCCAGGAAACAGGACCAGATGAACTAAAATAATGATGTCCTGTTGCTTGGAATAGTTTGGAGGATTCAGTTGCTCCAGATTTACCAACCCAAAACTTCCCCATTAAAGAGAAGTAGACAGCTGCATGATGTGTGGGTGAAGGAATGGAGGTAATGTGCACATGGAAGGTTCATGGGGAGTATGTGTGACAGAGAAGAGGTGGGATGTGAGGGAGTGGTGGAAAGGGTGAGTGAGGTAGTGGTTGGGTTTGTGAGTGAGAGAGTGGTGGAAAGGGTGAGTGAGGGAATGGTGGGATTTGTGAGTGAGAGAGTGGTGGAATGGATGAGTGAGGGAATGGTGGGATTTGTGAGTGAGTGAGAGAGTGGTGGAATGGGTGAATGAGGAAGTGGTGGGATTTGTGAGTGAAAAAATGGTGGAAGCACGGTCTAGACCGTGGGTGGAAGGGGAGAGTGAGGAAGTGGTGCAGGGATGAGTAGGCTTGAAGTAATAATGCTGGAATAGACATGTAGCAAGTGATGTGAAAAAATGAGGAAAGAAGACAAGATATTATGTGAGTGTAAGAGGTGAAGCCAGAGTGAGTGAGAGAGAAACAGCCTGGGTCTTTCTGGGGCGTGAGAAGTGAAAACATGGGATCAGTGAGAACTAAAAAAATTACTGCACTCTCTCCAGTATTGCAGGAAGCTCTTCAGGAAATAGATTAAAGGAAGGCACAGGGATGAAGACACAGTACAAGAGAAGAAAAGAGGGAACTGTAGGTGTAGGTTTGAAAATAATAATAATAATAATAATAATAATAATGACACGAGGGGTAACGAAGGGACAGGAAAGAGAAAAGACTATTGCGGGGGGAGGAGAAGAGAGAGAGAGATAATCGTACACACGCACACACAAGAACACAAAGGCGACCCAAAGTAGCTCGGAAGAAAGTCATCACAGAAGCCTCAAACACAAGGACAGTGAAGATGACGTACGGAGGAAGGAAAACTGGGGGTAATAACTCATGAGGTATAGCCTAAGAAAGGAAGAGAAGTAAGGAGGAGGAGGAGGAGGAGGAAGAGAAGGAATAATTAGAAAGGATTACAGGAACCTTCAAAATACAAAAACAGATATTAATGGAGGAGGAAGAGGATAAGGAGGATGAGGATGAGAAGGAGGAGGAGAAGGAGAATGAGGAGAAGGATAAGGAGGAGGAGGAGAAGGAGAATGAGGAAAAGGAGAAATAGGAGGAGGAAGAGAATGACATCGAATAACTCTAGACAATGGCATGGAAGTGGCGAAAGTTTATTACGTGGAAATAGAAGGTTGCCAAGAGAAGGGAGGTGGGAGGGAAAGGAAGAGGAAGAGAAGAGGAGGACGAAAGACGAAAAATAGGTAAGGAAGAAAAGAAATGAAAACAGGAGGAGGAAGAGAAGAAGGACGAAAGACGAAAAATACTGAAGGAAGAAAAGAAATGAAAATATAAGATTGGGGAGGAAGGAAAGAGAAAGAAGATGATGAAAATGGAAAAAGATTAAATATAGTGATGGTCTGGGAAACGGTAAAGTAAAATGGTGGGAGGATTGATGATGATGATGATGATGATAATGTTGGTGGGTATGGTGAATGATGGAGGATTGTGTTAGTGTGATTCGAGACAGGGAGTGATAGTGACACGTGTTGCAGGGAAGGTGATGATGATGATGATGATAATTGTAGAGTGCTGATGGTGACATGAGAGTGAGTTGAGATCAAGCATGAGTGAATGAGTGAATAAATGGTGATTAGATTGAAACGTCGACGATAATAATAATGAAAACAGTAAAGAAACAGATGATGAATAGTGATTAGGTAAAACGTAGACGATAATGATAATGATGAAAACAACAAAGAAACAGATGATGAATGGTGATTAGGTTGAAACGTCGACGATAATAATAATGATGAAAACAGCAAAGAAACAGATGATAATGACGATAATAACGGTAATGACGAAACACTAATGGAAATAATGAAAACGTAATAAATATTAATGAAACAAATAATTATGGTAATGAGATGAAGAGACGATAATGATAATAATGATGAGACACAAATGGAAATGATGCTAATGATGAAACAAATGATGGTAATGATGACAGTGGCAGTACTTAATGAAGGTGACACGAGTGATGGTGACGGTGATGCAGTGGTGCCAACTTTCACCGCCACTAGCACAGGTTAAGTGTTGCCAATTATGTGCTTCAGTGCTTCTTGCTGGGTGGTTAAGGGGGTAATTCACTTTTGTTACATTGGAGTGCCTTGATTCCTCCTCCAAAGTATGACAGGAAACAGGACCAAATGAACATATATTAATGGTGTTCTGTTGCTTGGAATAGTTTGGAGGAATCGGTTGCTCCAGGTTTACCAACACTGCATTTCCACCTTAAGCTACATCATTACAGTGTTTGCTTCAGTGATTTATATTGGGTTCAGCTTCATTATTACAGTATTGGTGATTCATATATGGTTCAAGAAAATCTCAAGTCTCTTTGTAAAATGTAATTGGATCTCCATGAAAGAATTCTCCAGTGAAGAAATGACGTAAAAGGTGAGGAAATATGAAAATGAAACACGAATGGTTATGATAATAATAATAATGATAAATCATATGAATGGATGTTAAAGATTTAATTGGGAAAGTACATGATAGGTGATTTTTAAGTAATTAGCTAATGCCCTGTATCAAAAACAAGTAATCAAGCAAGACACTCTTAAAGCATTTAAATAGAATTAACAAATTTCATCATCAGTAACACATTTCCGTTTTTTCAAGGGATGGAGTGAATGAAAGTCACATAGAGAATTTTCGGCTTACTAATTCTAGGCAATGCAGTTCACCTATGGGTGGTCTGAAGATTAGAAAGGGTTAGATATTATAACTGTTTTGTATCTCATACTGCATTAATGACGTACGAATAATTACTGAAGCGAATATTACAACGTAGACCACGAAACTCTCATTCTTTCACAAATGTCGTGTCCTGAACAAATCGTTTTTCACCGAGGGCTCCAACAAGATCATCCACTATTCTGATTGGTAGAAACCTGTACAGTCCTCGCTCGCAATTGGCTGCGGGTGTGTGTGTCTGGGAGCTTTCACTCACTGATGAGGAAATGGTGACGTTAATGTGACGTCACTGTCATGCCATTGTTGTGTTGTTACTGTGATGGAACGAACCAGGCAGTGCTGTGATAAAGGCTTCCAATGCTTTCATTTCGTTTTACTATATGGTTTTTCTTCCGCGTCAGTAATTCTCTTTCTTCTAAATCATATGACTTTCTGGTTTCGGTGGTTTCAGTTTTCAATAGTTGGTTATTTTCCGGTACTAAACTATTTCATTTATTTATATGTATTTTTACATATTCTATAATTTATGCTATCAGTGTTTTACAACGGTCACCAGATCACCAATACCATATGATTATTATATTCAAGTTCTTCGAGAAGTGGAAAAATTCAATTATTTGTTATGTAGTTTTCATTCAAGAGTAGATATGTAGTGGGTGAACTGGTGTGCTATTGATTCCTCCTGACGATGCAGAGAAACAGACAACCTTGGTATACGAGTAGGGTATAATTTTTTAAGGGACCCCGTGATGTAGTCAGAAAATTGGAGGTTAGTGAGTCCTTCAAATATTGCCACGAAACACCACCTGCATAGAAGAAGCTTGTTTCGTCGCATAGTCTGGAGGAGTCAGAAGCAACCGAGTCTCATAAACGATCACAGGGTCCTTAAAAGCATACTGTACTTTGGAGGAAACTGTAGCCCTCCAGTTCGTCGACGATGTATCATTATTATAACCTCCTTATGAACTAAACTATACCGTACTTTCACCACATCTATGCCCCCTTCCCCCCTCCCTCTGTCCCCATCACAACACGTTATATTCCTTCACTAATTTGGTCACTATATCATTTTCATTGTCATTATTACACCCTTCATCACTGCCATCATGTAACTGTCCCTTTTTTTCCCATCTGTTTCCTATTGTGCTTACTGTCCCACACCTCAAAAATCACCTTCTATCTCGGGCGCCATATGACCTCACTGTAGCGGCGCCTAATATCAATCAATCAATTAATCAATCATTCTATCACCTCTCAAAAATCACCTTCTTCCTCGGGCGCCATATGACCTCACTGTAGCGGCGCCTAATATCAATCAATCAATCAATCATTCAATCTATCACACTGTCATCATGTACTGTACCTCTTCTTTCTTCCATCATCCCATTCTCTCTCTCTCTCTCTCTTATCACACCCACACACTCCCACTCACTTCACTCATGTCTTATCACCCGACCAAAACAAAGGCATCTCTAGAGACAACAAGCAACGCCACAATAACAAGACAAAAAAAAAAAAAAAAAAAAAAAAAAAAAAAAAAATGGAAACTAAGATGCATTCAGAACAAGAGATACGTAGGCTGAATCATGAATAATAACTGTCGAACTGGATTAATTGGCTTGTAAATACCCCAAAAATAGCCCTCAATTTTTATTTCGTAAAGCTTTATGTGTTTCTAGTTGATCAAAATGCAGCGGAGTGTTTTTAGTGTCAATATTGTAGACGTTTTTAGTGCAAATATGAATGTTGAGTTGTTTACATTGCCCAGCTGTTTTGGTGAGGTATGTAGGGATACTGTCTCGACTCCCAAAGCCTCCACAGCTATAATACATCTGTTAAAATATATACAGTACGATAAATAATGATTAAATTATTTGGCTATCATCAGACATTATAAAGATAATTCGCGAAAATAACGAAAAACTTGTAAAATATGAAATACCCATGCCATCACAACGCTCGCTTCCCACACCCCTGCAAAGCTCAGTGGATGGAGAATCGGCGTGGCGGATCAATTAACTGAACTATATTTTATTTCTAATGATTTATCGTGTTTAAGTTCCTCAGTGGTGCTCGGATTTAACACCACAGTGGCAGAATGTACAGTTCATGAGTTAATTAGACTGTAAATAGTGCTTCTGTAATTTAATCAGCTTAAAAGACGAGGTATCATTACTTTTCATTAATTAAAATCTAATATAAACCGTAGCATTTTTTCCCTGGCTAATTACTAATGTCTACTATAGAAAAAAAAACAAAAAACGAATTATTGCAGTGATGTTGACGATCCCACGAGCCATCTTCAGTGGTAAAACGCACAATGGTAAGTAGAAATGATTTTAAGAACACGTCCTTGTAGTAATTTCCGACATGTTATGTTTTACGATACCATATTTTTAATTTCTACTTACTTTATACCACATTTAATATTGGTCGGAAATAACTAGTACTAACCTCACCTAACCTGACCCAAGTGGTTGCCCCAGTTCTAATTATGGCCTAATTTGGTTGGTTATTTTAAGTTAAGTGTTATTATTTCCCATTATTCTCGTCAAAATTAGTGGAATAAAAATTATGTATAGTACCGGTAAGTTCAATAGGAAGATGAAAAAAAAAAAGCCAAATTATCTTCTGTGTCACATACTGTATTCACTAATATTATATCAATACCATACATTTTCATAGAACTAGTCCTTCTGTTTATTTTTATAACTTTTAGTTTTTGATACAGTTCCATTTTTTTTTTTAGCATACTAATGGAAAGAAATAACCTTCAGTAATATCAACTACCTTCAACCTAACCCCAGATGTCCTAATTAAAGCTAAGCTTGTTTCTCTTAATAATGTATTGTGGCAAAAAACTAACAGAAAAACGAAAATAAGTATGATAATTATTAATATATCGGAAGAAAGTTCCAGTTCTGTGAAAATCTATGGTATTTTTTTTATAGACAGCATGATCATTCTCAGTTTTTTTTTTTTCAACTTTTATCACACACTTTCATCTCTGGAATGAAATAGAGATGTGGTACTAAAGACGTTAGTGTTATTATAGTGATATATCAACAAAGAATAGGCTGGTATAACATAAATATAATAATTGTTGTTGGCAGGTAAGTATTTAATGTGTTTATTGGATAGTACGGTTGTATTTTTTTGTAAATTTGTTTGTGCTTGCGAATCTGTCGGAATATAACTGTGCATATATACAATTATGATATTGAAATTGTACTGTATTTATATACCTGTTGGTAAGCCATTACTATATAAACTCTCGTCTTTGATTTTTATATTTTACAAAACTGTTGAACTTATTTAGATATATAATGCTTCCAGGAACTGAATTAGACATGGTTGGCTTGTTTTACTATAAATTTCATTGACTTATGTTGGCTAAGAGCGGAAACGTCGCCTTTTTCTTGTCAATATTTGCTGTTATCTGTGACCGAACGTATGAATCTTACAATGAAGTCATTATTGTGCCACGTCATGCTTTTATCATCTTGAGCGGATACTGAAGCTCACGTTCTTTTAACTTTTTATATAGTGACACGCTCGGATATTACAATGAGTTCGCTTGAATAACATACAGTAATTTTGTTTTCGTGTTTCGGCCTAACAATTTTTATTTTCGTTTGAAAAAGTAAAATGATTGGTTGGAAGATGATACCAATGTCGTGGCATAATCATCTAAAATCATAATTATGTTGCAGGTGACCTAGAGGGAAGGGATATACCAAGAATGGAGAAAGAAAAACAAGGAAAGGATTCATAATAATAATATTGATGAACGAGAAAAATAACAGATTCGGGTTATATATCGTGTTTACAGCGTTTGTATGATATAAAGACAACGCTACCAGTAATTCTTCATAAAGCATGCAATGAACTATATTATTATTTTTATCTGCACTGAAAAGTAAACAGTGGAACCGTATAATTATGTGGGTTACTTACGGTGAATTTGAAAGTCGATGTCAGGAGTTGCGGATATTCAGATATGGTAGTGTAGAAGAAGGTATAAACAACACTGAGAGTCCAAGTAAGTATGACAACAGGTGCGGCACATCAATATTCGTACAGACCCAGACCACGTATCGTACGAGTCACCCCGACGGCGTCAGTGAACGGAATGAATCGCAACTTCACATTCGTTGTGGTGCATCAGCCGAATCACTCGCATGCGATATAGCTTACGACGACGCATGCGCAGACCATTGTTAAAAAAAAAAAAAAACTCATCAACCCAGCATGGCGAATGTAACTATAGTTCGACAACTTACTCACTTTATAACAACAAATTTGGTTTTACATTACATTAAGGGGGAAGTTCTGTGTTGGTAGATCTGGAGCAACTGAATCCTCCAAACTATTCCATGCAACAGAACACTATTATTTTTGCTCTTCTGGTCCTGTTTCCTAGCATACTTTGGAGGAATCAAGGCACTCCAATGCACCAAAAAAGAATTACCACCTTAACACTTTATAAGAGCAACGAGACTAAACCACAATTAAAACATTATCGTATGTCCTTTGTAATCCTGAAGAATCGCAATGTTATGTATATATCGTATAAAATAATACTAATACTATGAGAAACAGCCTTTAATTGGACATTGTTTTGCTACCGCATCTTCAAAACAAATTGCGAAAGTGAAACATTCGTCAAGGAAAGACTCCCTCCTCACACTAGGCCTATAATGTTTACGATGATAACATTAGTGTTACGTCATGTGGTAGTGTCGCTTGGTGGATGTGTCATTAAACCTTTAGAGAAAGTATACAGGGAAGGGACTGTGACGTAACAATCTAAACACGCCAACACCATGCTGTTTGCTGATTAGATAGGAAACGTTTTAGATGGTTTTAGAAATATTAATCTCTCTCTCACTCTCTGTCTCTCTCTCGTCAATTCTCCCTTTGTCACGTCATATTCCCACATTCTCTCTCTCTCTCTCTCTCTCTCTCTCTCTCTCTCTCTCTCTTGTCAAACCGGTAACATCTCCGTTTTTGGTGCATCAATCATTTTCTTCTTCGCTTTGTTCTTGTCCAGGTTTGTTTGTTTGTTTACCCAATGTAGTTATCCCGTCAGACAATTCCATCACTTCCGTTTCTTTTTATCTTTTTAACCAACTGCCATATTTTCCTCCTTTCAATCTCTATCTGTTTACCCATCTCTATTTTTAACTGTCTTTTCCTATGTCTGTAAGTCTATATATCAAACCTTATTTCAGTTACCTCCTCTGCATGAGTTCCAAGGCATTCTCAGGCACTAGACTACTTGTCCTTGTACTTACTTGAAACTAACTAATTCTCTCTCTCTCTCTCTCTCTCTCTCTCTCTCTCTCTCTCTGACACCTCATCACAAACAAAGCTTCCCGTTCCGCCTCTTCTCTTCTCCCACTCCACCCGGATATGATCTAAAAACTTTCTCTTGGGAGTGGCGACGTCGCTGAGTCACATGTATGTACTGTACAACATGCACACTCCACAACCAACCACTCTTTTACCCACCGTACGTTCCTACTATAGTCTACTGTACCTGTGTCCACTTACTCTCTTTAATTAAGGAGGCTAATCTGTTATGGGTGGGTGACTTGGATCCAGGGTTGGTAACTAATTGATCCTCCAAACTCTAAACAAATCCGTTAGGCTCGTCGTATACAGCTAACCAACAACCCTTCTACATTCCTTACCTGTTTACACGTAGCTTACTCTTTTAAGGGACCCTGTGATGTAGTCAGAATTTTGGAGGTTAGTGAGTCCTTCAAATATTGCCTTGTAACACCACCAATATGGAAGGAACATGTTTCGTGGCATAATTAGGAGGAAACAGAAGCCTCCAAATCCCACACACGATCACAGGGTCCTTTAATAAAGTGGATATTGTGTTATGGACGATTTGGACGGCTATAGTAACTCTTCCAAACTGTGCTATGCTATCAATGTATGTACTTCCTGCATCTGGATTGCCCCCCCCCCTACTCTGTGTCCCCCCCCCCAACACCGAGACAAATACAAGGGGCAATAGAGGTTGAATAGAACTTTTTTTTTTTTTTTTTTTTTTTTTTTTAACACGACTGTCCAGGCTACAATGGTGGACAGCGTGAGAGACTCGCGTTGTTTGCAGTGAGTAGGAGTGGCAGGAAGAGTCAGTGAATATACAGTAGAATGGAGAGTAAATGAGTCAGTGAGCAAGGGTTAGTGAGTAGGGAGAGTTGATTAGTATAGGTACATCATGCAGGGAGAGTTAGTGTACATATGCAGTAAGGAGAGTTAAAGGAGTAATACAAGGAGAGATAGTTAAGAAGTTACCGGTATAGCAGGAAGAGTGAGTCAATGCAGAAAGCAGAGTTAAATATGTAGAGTATGGAGAGTTCAGCAGTCACAACAGGGAGGTAGAGTGTGAATGCTACAAGGAGTGTAAGTTCGTGGGTAGGCTACAGCAGACAAGAAGAAGAGTTTACCTGCTTGCCGACTGCCTGACTGCCTAACTTTCTACCTGCTGGTGGTGAAAATAAAATACTAGATTCTGGTGGAATAAACTTCTTTAATATTAGAGTGAGTAACAAAACCACACGGGGACCATTCATAGTGAAACTTGCATAGCATATTATCATTCTACTTTTGTCGTGAAGTGTGTGTGTGTGTGTGTGATGATGATGATGAAGATGACTTTGTGTGTGTGATGGTAATGTGTGTCGTGTGTGATGATCGTGTGTGTGTGTGTGTGTGTTACTGATGATTATGATGATGATGAGATTGTGTGTGTGATGATACTGTGTTATGATAATGTGTGTGTGTGTGATGATGATTATGATGATGATGATGACCTTGTGTGTGTGATGATACAAAACGCCTTAGGGCCTAATATTTTTGTTCCCTTAAGAATACCGGTAACTCAAGTATCTTCGCCCATCATAGAAAACGACGTATTTTCTTTTCAGCAGGTAAAAAACAAAACAAACACGTGTCTTCCTCCACCACTACGGGTTGTCGGGTGGGTCGGTGTTATTTACGCTCAGTTTAGACATTAAGGGGAGGGTATAACTTTGGGTTTTTTGGAGATAATGATTCCTCCAAACTATTCCCGGCAACAGGCCACCGTTATTTTTGTTAATCTGGTCCTGTTTCCTGGCATACTTTGGAGGAATCAAGGCACTCGATCTAATGTATCACAAGTATACTCTTCCCTTAAAGAAACCCATTTATATATAAGTAGCCAACAAATGTACAGCAAATTATCACAACGATATTAATTATACACATATTTTAGTATCAAAAGTACAAGGAGAAAAATATTAAGTTTCACAACAATATCAGCGTTTTCTTGTACAATGTGTGGAAAACGTCAACACAGCAGCGTCTGGTTGATTTTACAGTGCAAAACTAGTAGTTCAAATCCGGCGTGAAAACCGCAGACCTGGCAGCAGCAACACCAAACACCACGTGCGAGGAGTCAGGGCAGAGGTTCAAGTTTAGGTAGTAGTAGCTGGGGAGAAAGTTAGCCAGTTGGCGACGGTGGTGGTGGAGGCATGCCCAGCTTTCTCCACACTCCCTTCCTTCCCCCTCACCTCTACATTGTTGTTAACGCGACCTCCACACTTCAATCATGACCTTTACATCGTTACCGTGACCTCCACACTTCAGCTATGACCTCGACAATCCCAGTGCTACCCGTGACCTCGAGAGAAAATCATATTATGACCTCTAATGCTATTTACATTACTCCAATTGCAGTGTTGCTATGACTCCAACATTTCTCTTATTATCGTGTGGCAATGACTCCAACACTTCTCTTATCACAATGTTACCATGACTTCTGCGATACTATTATGACCTCTACAGTACTATGACCTCAACACTATGCTACTATGACCCACGATAATCACAATAACCTTTAGATTTGTACGAGTCATGATAAACACAATGCTTGTACAATGAGCTCCAGACTTCAGTAGCAAAAAGGCGAATATTTCGACCCGCGACGGGACTAGAAAAAGAAAAGAAGAGATAAAGAAAAGGACCAACACTATTAACCTACCGTACTATATATATATATAAAAAAAAAAAACACTATCCAAAGCCGCTCTTTTTTATAGAAGAAAATGAAAACACTAGAAAAATATGAGAATCAAAATTATACCAAAAAATAGGATTAGATTCTATAGGGGTAGAAAATAAAGGGGAACCAACACTGTACTAGAAGGATATAACCAAAACTATAGTAGAATATTGATAAGAACCGAGACAATACTAGTAAAAATATAAGACACAACCCACTGCAAAGAGAAAATAAAGAACCAACCAAGACTACACCAAGAAGAAAGTAAAAGACCCAACACGAATATACTAGGAAAAATATAAAGGTCCCATCGCTAGATAAACAAACCCAGGAGGAAGTCGGAGAGAGAGAGAAGAAAGGGGGAGGTCAACAAACTGACTGCCATCACGCCTCGCCTGTGTACTTTCTCTTCCCACCCGAATACGTACAGTACATACACTACACACGTACAGTTACGGATATATGAAACAGACATACCTGAAATGGGGCCCCTCATTGAGCATAGGGTAGAATTGAGACGTTGTGTGTATAGGAGATGCATCCAATTCTATGCTTGATAAGGAAGTGTGTCTGTTTCATGAGTCCGCAACTGTACATGCATGTCTCTTGTTGTATGTATGCCTGTATGTATGTTTTATTTGTTTGTCTGAAAATATTGTATGTACAGATATGTATGTAGACTTAGATACCATAGCAGACGGTTTCTGGACGACAGCCCACCCAAAGCCTGCATTGGTTCGAGATGTGTGTAGCCTCGTGATGGTTTGGGTGGGCTGTTGTCCAGAAACCACCTGCTTCAGATCTCGGGGTTGCTAGAGACTTTGGTATCCGAGTGTAGGCCTACTGTATGTGCTTCTGAGGACATTATTATTATTTTATCCAGATCTGGCCAGTGTTTGGAATTGTCCGACACATTACTGAATAAGATACAATTATAATTTCTGTCATCATTGTTACATATTTCAGTACAATGGAAGACGATGGAAATAAGACATGGATACATAAGTTTATACTTCGCCTATACGCTTGTAGTAGGCCTATGTCGAAATTATGGCATTTTAGGTATTGTGGTATATCGGTATTATGGCATTGTAGGTATTGTGGTATATCGGTATTATGGCATTTTAGGTATTGTGGTATGTCGGTACTGTGGTTTGAAAGTGTTGTGGAATGCAGGTATTTGTGGTATGCAGGTATTCAAGAGGGCACATGACCTCTATTAATGTAAAAGGTCAATCTGAGTGCATGGTTGGTGGTGACTGACTGCTTCTTCTGCATATTTGTGAAATGTTGGCCGTGGTTCAAGCGAATAATAGTAAAGGAAATTATTAAGTAGTGTAGCTTTGTGGGAGTGAAAGTAAATGAAAGATATGAAGGCAAATGAGGATAACAGGCTAAATAAATGAATAATAATACAATTTTGAAATTAGAAAAAGTTATGTGGTGTAGTTATGTCGAAGTGAAAGTAACATAAGATATGAAGGCAAATGAGGATAATAACACTTGCATGCTAAATAAATGGATAATACAATTTTGAAATAATAAGAAAAGTTATACTAAAGGAAATTATTATGTAGTGTACTTTTGTGGGAGCGAAAGTAAACGAAAGATACAAAGCAAATGAGGATAACACTTGCATTTTGAAATAAGAAAAAGTTACTTGTGTTTGTAGGTCCTAAACTCTTAACTATATGACTAACACACACACACACACACACACACACACCTGATATGGATTTTCTTGCCTGAGTGTTCACATGTAAACAAAACAGACAACACTGGACACGCTTGTAGCCTACTAACGACACCCGGGGAAAGTATTTGTGTGAGGACGAGTGCTTGCCAGTCATCATTACCATTTTCCTCAAGTCACTAATCATTGTTTTTATACGCAAATCTGCCATAAGTGGAGAAAAATACACTTTTGGTACTGTTGGCCACAAGAATTGGTACACAACACACGCTGTTGTTTTCAGGGGTTTACAACGTAGAGAAAATGAAAAAATGTGTAACTGCAATACAACCTTATTATTTGGTTTGTTGTTTTGCAATTACAGAGTCACTTGGTAGACCATTCATTGCAGTACTTTCAGAATAATTACCTCTCTTTTCATATAACCTGTGCAAGAATTCATGTGACCAACTGTACATTGGAGTGCCTTGATTCCTCCAAACTATGCCAGGAAACATGACCAGATGAACAAAAATAATGATGGCCCATGACTTGGAATTGTTTGGAGGAATACTTACTCCAATTTTACCAACACTGCATAGCCTATATCTCCCCATTAACCTCAAGACAGCAACGTTGATTAAGGTGTAGAGGTTAGTGAGGTTTCCTTCCAGAAGAATAGTGGTAAACTGTATATACATAATTTATAATATCTTTCTTCATATTATTTTTCTCATATTATTCTTGTAGAGGTTGATGCGTGTTTCTGAGGCCGAGTGTATGTACTGTAAGTGTGAAATATACTCCAGTGATCTGTCCTGCGTAAAAAAAGTGAAAATACAGTATATTATGAGTGTTATTACGTATATGCAAATAAGCAAAAACAATTACCACCAAACTGTCAACTGTATTGTATATTATAATTCACCATTACTTGCGTTTTCTTTAGATTTTAATGTTTATTGTTTGCGTACTTAATTCTACATAGCCTAATATGGCAAGAAACTGTTCACGTCCTTTCTGTTATTATGTATTTTTATTTTTATAGCAGGAACGAGCATAGTATCGAACACATGCAAACATACATTCCCCCGAAAGATGTGTAGGGAATCAAAACCAATCGTTATTTCGCTCGATGTGTCTTGACAAACTGCTCTTGAATACTGATAATTATTAGTTGAAGGAAAGATTGACTGGGGAGCCACTGCTGTAGGTTGTTCCAGGTGTGTGGTTAAGGGACCCTGTGATGTAGTCTGATAATTGGAGGCTTCTGATTCTTCCTGAACATGCCACGAAATAAGCTCCTTCCATATAGGTGGTGTTTAGTGGCAATATTTGAAGGACTCGTTTATCTCCATTTTTCTGAATACATCACAGGGTCCCTTATGGTGTGGGTTGCATTGCTTAGAGAGATGAGATGAGAGTGAGTTCCATATCTGGTGCTATAAAGGAAAAATAAAGAAAACTGCGTCGACCTTGAGCAGCCAACATGGACATTGATCAGAGTCCAGGTCAGTGTAGCAGAAAATCCCGCTCTCTCTTGTGCATTGTTATGTGTTATGAAGCTGAGTACGGGAAGCCCAGATGCAAACTGGAGTGTAACAAAGAGTACAACGGTGAGCAATGCAGCAACACCCACGAATGTAACTAATTACCGTTTTAATAACTTACCCATGTATATAATGAACCCACAATGTAGGTATCTAGACTTTAATGTGTTAGGTAACACGTTATACTTCCTGGAATGAAACATAAATTTTCCACTTGTAATTATCACAGCTTCAGACAAGTGAAAGTATATAACAGAGATTATAATAATAGGCTATATGGTTTAACGTGTTATACAATGTCTCGGCTCTGGGGCAGTGTAGGGTAACCCATGTAACAGGAGGTTCGTTGTCTTTAATAATTACGGTAACGTGAAACTCCCTCACTGTGAGATAACGGAATGAAAGGCAAGCCGTTCTACTCTCTTTGTTATTAAAATCTTATGAAATGTTTCAACGCCTGTGCATAGGAATTAGGGCCTCGCATATACCTTCCTTCACATTCCTTCCTTTGTGGCTACGTTCATGCTCTGGTGAGAACGAAGGACCTCCTCTTTCCTTCTTTTACTTTGTCTAACTCCAGACGATAACTGGTACTACGCATAACTGGATAGCCTTTACTGACCCTCTAACCCTTGACTTTCATGACTAGTTTAACAGATGGGAAAGACTCCTGCTACATCATGCCACTTTACCCTTTGTAACAGTCAGGCGTTGGAGGGTTGTTGTCTGCTTCGCTAGGAAATAATATCGACGTAAAGCGACTATAATTATAATCCTTGATGGTGCGGTATTGTTTTGGAGTGTACTGTAGATACTATTCATCGATTATGTACGAGAAAAATTGTAGTTCCTGCAGTGAAAGTTTTCTAAAGTCTTCTTTTTAGTCTTGCTAAGGGTTTGACTCACTAGCACTTGTTCTATTCGTCCTCTGTCCAACCTCCGCCATCAGGCCAGCTTAGTGGGTGCCCTCTGAGCCTCTGAAAACAGGCTGAACAACGGAGGAAGACTCAAACTGGCAAAAGGACTGAGTAATATTGTACTATGGTGAGAAATACTGTTAACCCACAACTGTATGCCAGTGATTTTTCCCGAGTTGTGTATGAAGTCATTGGAAATCAGTCATAATATTGGAAATTAAATTAAGACAAATTCCTGAAATTGATCAACTTGGATACATATTAACTCTTTATTGTCTGGTTGATCTCTGGCATAAGAAAATTACTTAGAGTTATATCCATTATACATAAACAAGACAATTGGCACAGACACTCATCAGATTTTTCAGGGGGTCATTTGTAGTGGACGATAATTATGAGGGCTCCCTATTCCACCAAACCATGCCATGAAAACGGAAATGAACCTCAGTATAGGCTACAACTGAGCATCTGATCTATAGTATAGTTTGGAGGAATCAACAACCATCTAAATTGCCCACAACAGAATGATGACCGTCCACCTCAAGTTCCCTCTGACAACACGAAGAGAACGAAAAGGAGGTCATTGTACCGTACATATACATACTGTACATATACCAGGAACCCCGAGTACTGAGAAGGCACCCGGAAACCCCACTTGCAGCCCGTCCAGTGAGTAATAAGGCTGTATGTTACCGGGAAATGCCAAGCAGCGTATATAGGGTTCATTGCCTCATTGTGAAAGATCCAACATCTCCATCCATATTGATTGGTGCTGTTACTCACTCACCCACGAAGAATGCAGAGAAATTTCACAGACGTTCACTTTTGATTAGTTCCTCGTTGGTCACTTAAAATTTCAGTCTTTTATCATCACTATAGACTATTCACTATCCACGCTCACCACATCAGTCACCCGGTTTCATAATCACGAGCGCCTAATACCCCTGTCATCAAATTCATCAAACAGTTCAGGTATAAATCACGACGTACAGCTCAGTTTCTTTCATTGGGGTGTTTACAGTTCGACTATAGGAACTGCTGTACGATCAACCCACTGTCACTTTGCCCACTCAACATTGATTAGTCTTTTTGTGTACGGTAAGGTCTGCTGAAATACATACATAATTATATACTTGTTGACTACAGGAGGACCGAGGGACATTTCTTAGCACTTTTGGTCTGTGATCCCGAATGGTGAGTAAATTCGTCTGTCGCCTGTAACCTTTATTAAGCCGAGCAACCACGAAGAGTTTTATATCATTGAGGATTGATGGCTGCACGACCCCCACACCCCTTATATGGCTCAGAGAAACTGGTTCCGGCTTGAAACTGTGAATATTTCCGGTGGTGTAAGAGCCCCGGGTCAGGTTCGTCTTCTCGGGAAATTATTGTTGTGCTGGGTAAAGAATGTTGTTGTTGTTGTTGTGGTTGCTGCTGCTTGTGTTTAAGGGGAGAGTATACTTTTGGCAAATTGGAGCACCTAGATTCCTCCAAAGTATGCCAAGAAACAGGAACAGATGAACAGAAATAATGGTGTTTTGTTGCTTTGGGATAGTTTGGAAGAATCAGTGGCTCCAGATTTACCAACATTGTACTTCCCCCTTAATTTTTACCCTACTCCTGCCCCGTTGAGCCACGAGTTTTATGTAACAGTTGGTTGACTTGTTGCCAGTAATAGAGAGATGTATTATACAACGTGTTTAGAGACCAGTAAAGGTTGGTTTTGCTTGTTGTGATTAAAGTAATGTGGTTTCGGTCACTTGTATACGTCTATCAATATAGTTTCAATAACTTAATAAAACTGTCAAGCATAATATTATAGTCTGATTAATTTTTTTTTTTTTTTTTTTTTTTTTTTTTTTTTTTTTTTGCTTAATTGAGTTGATAACTTTGGGAGATTTAGGCTACGAATGCGTGTTGAATGTAGCATGAACCAATAGCTTTCAGTTCTTTAACTGTCCCTACTCCCTCTTTTCTTTCCATTTCCTTCCTGCTTACTGTCACATCTCTCTAACACCTTTATCTGATGATATATGACCTCGCTGTTGTGGCGCCTAATATCAATCAATTAGTCATATTCACTTTAGATACTAGGAAAAGCTTGAGAGTACCTCATCTCTCTCTCTCTCTCTCTCTCTCTCTCTCTCTCTCTCTCTCTCTCTCTCTGTATATTCTTCTGTGTTTAACTCCCTATATATCCATCTCTTTGTGTATAAGTGGCTTTCCCTGGTTCCCTCCCTCCTTCCCATGCCCCAACCTGTCGTCCCTCAAGGCTGGGCAGCGGGTGACCCACTGACCCCGCCGTGTCCTTCCCACCGCTGCTGCTGTCCTCCTCCTCCTCCCCCCCTTCATCCTCCTCCTCCTCCTCCTCTTTCAGCCGTCACATAACTAATCAGATTGATAGAATATAGTAGCTTGATACACACACACACACACACACACACACAGAGTGTGTGTGTGTTAGAATGATAAGGTTCCCACACACACACAGAGAGAGAGAGAGAGAGAGAGAGAGAGAGAGAGAGAGAGAGAGAGAGAGAGAGAGTTAGAATGATAAGTTTCCCCACTTCCTACTGATTATAAAGGCTATGGTATAATAACATTGATCCTCTCGTCTCCTGCTTCTCTCCTGTCAAAAGGTTCACCATCTGTATCATTATATTCCCAGCTGATTGCAACTACCGGGAGCTGCAAATGCCTGCAATATCTACCCTCCCCCTCCTCACTATAGACACAGAGTCCATCCACCCGGTCGGCACCCTAGAACAACAACAACAACAACACAATACCTAATCACTATAGTCATTCCCAACAGTCGTGGTGCCATCTGGTGGGAGACCCTGAATGTATGTATGTATGTATGTATGTATGTACAGTATAATTATGTATTTCAACAGGTGTCTCGGACCAACAATAATATCTACATCACAGTCACGTTTTTTTTGTTTTCCTCCGTCCTCTGGTCACGGTAATATATATTTTTTTCTATTAGAGAGCACCCACGAATCAGGATGAAGCAAATCTGACCTGAAAACGGAGGAAGAACAACGGTGAACGAAGGAAGAAAGTGCCTCTGTGGCCCCGGGCAGTAAGTCAGTCAGTCCTACGTACTTACTTACATATGCTGGGAGAAACCTGTTTGTCGCTCCCACCACGTATAGAGAAGAAGACGAGGAGGTGGAGGAGAGAGGGGGAGTGTGTGGTGCTTGGTGATTGTTGTGGTTTTTGTCTGTGCTTGCTTGTAAATGTTGTGTAGGTATTTCTGTGCCTGTAAAATTTGTGTAGGTATTTCTGTGCCTGTAAAATTTGTATAGAGATTTCTGTGCCTGTAAAATTTGTATGGATTTCTGTGCCTGTAAAATTTGTATGGATTTCTGTGCCTGTAAAATTTGTATAGGGGTTTTTGTGCCTGTAAAAGTCGTAGGAATTTCTATGCTTGTAAAAGTTGTATAGGAATTTCTGTGCCTGTAAAAGTTGTAGGGATTTCAGAGCCTGTGAAATTTGTAGAGATTTTTGTGATTTAATTGATTCCAGGGTGTGTTAAATGAACGATTTCCTTGTAGAGTCTAGGCATTAACATTTGGTCATTGTTGGCGACCGTAGGATGGGAACACATCATACATAAGTCTATAAATAAGTCTATAAGTTTGGTCCTACTATGTAATAAATGGAAAATCATCTAGTTGGACTGGCGTTATAAGCGGGGTGCCACAGGGGTCAGTTGGATACATAATGAAAGGAATACGTGTTCGTTAGAGACAGGTGGACGAGGACTGGGAGTGACCCTTTTTATAAAACATGAGGTAACTACATACTGTTTGGTCCTACACAGTCAGTTGGATACATAATGAAAGAATTACGTGTTGGTTTGCGACAGGTGGACGAGGGCTGGGACTGACTCTTTTATAAAACATGAGGTAGCCTGGCCGGTATCCGCTGGTGGACATTATAACTGTTGTCTAGTCTCGGGTTGGTTGGGAGAAAGCACACCCACATGGGGAAGACCCTGATGTATACAACACTTGAGTATTCTGACCAGTTGTGTTGTGTTTCATGTCTGGATTTGTAATGTTGACACGCAAGAAAATGTTCCTAGTTATTCTGGTGGTTGGAACTCTTTACCATCACCCATGCAACAAAATCATATTATTCAGACTTGCTAAAAAAAAAATTCTTGTAATTATTATTTTGCATTATGTTATAAATACTGCTCTAATTATTACCAATCCTATCACCTCTATGCTGGTATATTTCTCCACTCCTCTCTCTCTCTCTCTCTCTCTCTCTCTCTCTCTCTCTCTCTCTCTCTCAGTGCAGTCACACCCGCTATAGGAACCAGTAACTAAGTCCCTCCTCCCTCCCTCCCTCACACACACACACACACACATTCCAGGCCGGAGCGTCGACCCTCTGACCACGGGTGCCAAGTTAGTTGTTTGTTTATTTGTTTGATTCTCTACGGGCTGTTTTGTTTGTATTTTTTCCAGTGTTTAGAAGAACTATTTTATTATTATTATTATTATTATTATTATTATTATTATTATTATTATTATTATTATTATTATTATTATTATTATATATTTTTTTTTTGGGGGGGTTGGTTGGTAACAAAGAATGCATAAATGACTGATTATCGTGTATGTCATTAATAATCACCGTCAGATGTCACTTGGCACGCAACTAGAACAACACAAACTATAGTAAACTTTCTACACATCGGTCGCCGAAGAAAAATAACAGCAACATCTCTAAATTATTGACAGCCATGCACGTCCTGACCTGACATGTATGTAGCCTAACTGTCCATCGTCGTCGTGTATGTTGCAGTCATCACACGTCGCAGGCAGGGTGCTTGCTACATGGCTCTAGTCAATCCGGTTCCATCGTTACCTGCATCACGTCTTCTCCCTCTCCTTCCCCCGCCCCCCAGTAAGTCGTCTTCATCATATCTGTTCTGAATACTATCTATCCTTCCTGTCGTCGATGAAGACCTCTTTCTGCTTCTCTCCTTGTTCATTGATATAGGCTATGCTGGAGTTTGTGTTGTTTGGTAAGCGACCCAGTGTGTATGTGTGTATGTTGGTAGATGGAAGAACAGAAGGTAATGGACTCCCTCTCTCTCTCTCTCTGTGTCTGTGTGTGTGTGTGTGTGTCGAAATGAATAATAAATATCACATGTGCTTTGCTTAACAGAAAACCAACTAACGGGGGAAGCACATCACTAATTTAAGACACAATACAATGTACTGCACATAATAACCAAGATAGAATCACACACGTTTAATTAATATCCTCCGGGAAAATAAAATTAACAACCACGTAAGCTAACATGATAACGTAACAGCCAATGGCTTCTGAATAGGGCTATTATAATTTTGTACACTAAACACTAAACAAAGAGATAATTAAGCATAAATATGTACAGTATACTCGATAAGCCTTCTTGCTTTTTGTCCTATACGAGACAATTTTCGCAACAGTGAACTCGATCCAACACACACACACATTTGCGGTCACCAAGCCAACTCGATCCAACACACACACACACACACACACACAATTGCGGTCACCAAGCCAACCGTGATGTTCTGACGTATGATTATAACCGCATCTCATCCAGTGTGCCATCTGTCTAGTCTAGGCGCTCAGTGACGGAAGATATACAGTATTCTGCCTCTAAAAAACCCTAATCTGAACACGGTAAGAGGCAGAAGAAGTAACACGCGAGATGATGTGATAGAATGAGTACGAGTGGTAACAAGAGGATAATAAGCGAGAATGTGAACAGACTCAGTGACAGGAGTGATTATTATTATTATGCTATATACGGCTACCTACAAACCTATATAGGCACAATACCGTAAAAGTATAGCATTAGATGATGTGATGTAGATAGTATTAGGGACGCCTGCTACATTTTGGGGATAAGTAAGGCAGAATCTCGATGAACTCGGTAGTAAAGGGAGAAAATTGATATATAAATGCCTCCATAATATCGAAA
>JAWQEG010005303.1:0-5000 GCA_033782935.1 Petrolisthes cinctipes
CAAACACCAAACACCAACTGACTGACTCCCTGACACACACACACACACATACACACACAGAGCTACAATACTCTTACAATGGGTGTGTTGAGAGAGAGATTTTACTTCCTTACCTCCCTTCACTCCTCCCCCCCCCCCTTTCCTCCCCCTTTCCTACCTTCACTCCTGCCTCCCCCTTCCCTTCTGCCTCCCTACCTACCTTCTTCCTTACTCCCCCTTCCCTTCTCTTCCCCCCTACCTCCCTCCCTTTCTCCTACCTTACTCCCTCCCTTACTCCCTCCTTCCTTCCCTCCCCCCCTTCACTCCCTCCCTCCCTACCTACCTTCTTCCTTCCCCCCCCCTTACCTTCTCTTCCCCCTTACCTCCCTTCACTCCTTCCCCCCCTTCCCTTCCCTTTCCCTCTCCTTCTCTTCCCCCTTCACTCCTTCCCCCCTTCACTCCCCCTTTCCCTTCTCCCTTCACTCCTTCCCCCCCCCATTCCCTTTTCCCCCCTTCTCTCCTTCCCTCCCTTTCCTTCCCCCCCCTTCACTCCCTTTCCTACCTTCCCCCATTCCCTCCCCCCTCTCCTTCTCCTCCTCCTTCACTCCTTTCCCCCCCTTCCCCCCTGTCCTTCACTCCCCCATTCCTCCCTCCCTTTCCTTCTCTTCCCCCTTCCCCCCTTCCTACATTTCCTTTCTCCCTCCCTTATTCCCCCTTTCCCTTCCTTACTCCCCCTTCCCTTCTCTTCCCCCTACCTCCCCCCTTCCCTTCTCTTCCCCCCTACCTCCCTTCTTTCTCCCTCCTTCCCTCCCTTTCCTTCCCCCCTTTCCCTTCCTTTCCCTTCTCTTCCCCCCTACCTCCCTACCTACCTTCTTCCTTACCTCCCTTCACTCCTTCCCTCCCTCCTTCCTCCCCTCCCTTCCTACCTTCCTCCCCCCCTCCCTACCCCTCTCATACCCCCCCTTTCTCCTCCCCTCCCCCCTTCCTACCTTCCTTACTCCCTTCTCTCCTCCCTCTTCCCTCCTCCCTTATTCCCCCCCTTCCTACCTTTACTCCCTCCCCTCCCTCCTTCCTTCCTTTCCCCCTTCCCTTCTCTTCCCCCCTACCTCCCTCCTTTCCCTTCTCCCTTCTCTCCTTCCCTACCTACCTTCTTCCTTACCTCCCTTCACTCCCTACCCTCCTTTCCTCCTTTCCTCCCCTCCCTTCCTTTCCTTTACTCCCTACCCTCCACCCAAGCATGTCCCCCTACTCCTGCACCCCCCTAACCCCCCCCTCCCCAAGCATGTCCCCCTACTCCTGCACCCCCCTAACCCCCCCCGCCCCAAGCCTGTCCCCTACTCCCGCACCCCCCTAACCCCCTACTAAGCTGTCCCCCTACTCCTGCAACCCCCTAACCCCCCCCCAAGCATGTCCCCCTACTCCCGCACCCCCCCACCCAAGGCTGTTCCCTAATCCTGCACCCCCCTAACCCCCTCCCAAGCATGTCCCCTAATCCTGCACCCCCACCCAAGCATGTCCCCTAATACCGCACCCCCCTACCCCCCCCCAAGCATGTCCCCCTACTCCTGCACCCCTTAACCCCCCCCCAAGCATGTCCCCCTATTACCGCACCCTCCTAAAATCTTTATACGTTTTGAATAGTATGTTTATAATTAAAAATAAGTATCGGGTGGGCTGTCATCCAGAAACCCCCTACTTCGACTCAGGTGGGCTATGGTATCCAAGTGTACAGTCACGTGCACTAATAAGTATACAGGTGTGCTTGGAATACCTAGAGACAGTACAGTATATAAATAAGATCTCCATTGTACAGTCACGAGCACTAATAGTATACAGGTTTGGTTGAAGCTTCGAACAGTCCATGCAATTCACCAACGAAGTAATAATTGCAATGGTGATGTTGTTGTTATTGTGTATTTATTTACCGTCTCTAGGTATTCCAAGCACACCTGTATACTTATTAGTGCTCGTGACTGTACAATGGAGATCTTATTTATATACTGTACTGTCTCTAGTATTCCAAGCACACCTGTATACTTATTAGTGCTCGTGACTGTACAAGTATATATCATTCAACATGTGTTATATATATGTGTATGTGTATGTGTATGTATGTATAATAAGCAATAACTCCAACCTCCACCCTATCAATGCCTATCAGACCATGTAGAACGAGGTAGAAGAAATAGATGGTAATAATTATCATAAATATATAGAAACAGATGATAATAATTGATTTTATAACATCTTTAAGTTCACCATCAATCTGTCACTCTCCAAACTTAATTATGGGTCCCTGTGTGTGTGTGTGTTTCTGTGCGTGTGTGTGTGTGTGTGTGTGTGTGTGTGTAATAAAAATAATAATAATAATAATAATAAAATAATAATAATAATAATAATAATAATATAATAATAATATGGAAAAAAAAATACATATTCGTAAATAAACGAGGAAATACACAGAGATTTAATAATATATATATATATATATATATAATATATATATATATATATATATAAGGAAAGGCGGGACAGTAAACACCAAGGAAATAGATGGAAAGGAGGCACAGTTGATAAAAAGAAAGGGAATTATTGACTAACTGGGTGGGGCTGGGAAGAACGTGTATGTGTGTGTGTGTGTGTGTGTTGTGGTAACTTTCATTTATCATACTAACACCACCTGGCCATCAACACACACACACACACACACACACACAGAACACACAACAGCTGCCTATGAAACTCACTAATCACTCGAGAGAAAGACAAATTACAGTTCACTCTCTGCAACGCCTCTTTACTCAATTATTATGTGCCGTAAAAAAAAGGGAAAGGATTGTTTATATGTAGTAATCGTACGTATATATATATCAATAATTAATAGTCTGTTATTTACGTTTATAGTTTATTAATTTAATGTTTTCAATTATCAGGTGCCGTTGAAAAAAGTGAAAGGTTTGTTTATATGTAGTAATCGTACGTATGGGTTTGTTTACGTTTTTTTATATTGTGTTAAGGAGGGCGGGAGTAGGGGGACAGGCCTTGGGGGGGGGGGGGTTAGGGGGGTGCGGGAGTAGGGGGGCAGGCTTGGGGGGTGCAGGAGTAGGGGACAGGCTTGGGGGGGGTTAGGGGGGTGCAGGAGTAGGGGGGCAGGTTTGGGGGTGCGGGAGTAGGGGACAGGCTTGGGGGGTGCGGGAGTAGGGGGGCAGGCTTGGGGGTGCGGAAGTAGGGACAGGCTTGGGGGGGGGGTTAGGGGGGGTGCGGGAGTAGGGGGGCAGGCTTGGGGGGTGCGAGAGTAGGGGGGACAGGCTTGGGGGGGGGGGGGGTTTAGGGGGTGCGGAAATAGGGGACAGGCTTTGTACCCACTCCAAGCCTGTCCCCCTATTCCTGCACCCCCCCCAAGCCTGCTCCTACTCCCGCACCCCCCTAAAGCCCCCACCCCCCAAGCCTGTCCCCTACTCCCGCACCCCCTTAATGTTTTGATTATATCGAGCCTAAAATATATCAGGAGTTTGGAGTGTGTTATTTTTTTACACACACACACACACACACACACACACCTTCCAAAATAATACCTTGTAGCTATCAACACACACACACACACACACACTGAATCATGTTTGTACTCATCTTTACACACACACACACACACACACTGAATCATGCCTGTACTCATCATTACACACACACACACACACACACACACACACACTGAATCATGTTTGTACTCATCATTACACACACACACACACACACACACACATTGAATCATGCCCTGTACTCATCTTTACACACACACACACACACACACACACTGAATCATGCCAGTACTCATCATTAAAAGCCTTTCCCCCTACTCCCGCACCCCCCTAAACCCCCCCCCAAGCCTGTCCCCCTACTTCCGCACCCCCCTAACCCCCCCAAGCCTGTCCCCCTACTCCCGCACCCCCCTAACCCCATCTTTCCTAGTAAGTATAAAAACAGTTCCTTCTTCCTACACCATATAGTACAAATAATTATAGTTGGTTGGTTTGCCTTGAGGGACAGGTAAGGACTGGGGACGTAACAGAATTCTGTTACGTCCCCAGTCCCATTTCGGCTGAGGCATGTAATCAGGCTAATTTGTTCAACGAGGGGTAAGCAGACTCAAAGCTTTAAGTTAAAGCTTTAATTTATTTGATCTTTTATCTCTGGTTCCTTAATTCATGTTCCTTTTCTGCATCAGAATCTTCATCCTCTGACACAAGGAGGTTTCTTTTATTTTCAGCTGGGCCTCTATTTCTCGCCTCCAGCTTTTCGATCTCAAGCTTGATTTGAGCTTTCTCCTCCTTTTCTTTCTTCAGGAGGAGCTGCAAGAGCTTCATTTTCTGCCCTTGCTCCATATCTTTCTTAAGGTGGTAATTCTTTTTTGGTACATTGGAGTGCCTTGATTCCTCCAAAGTATGCTAGGAAACAGACCAGTGGAGCAAAAATAATAGTGTTCTGTTGCTTGGAATAGTTTGGAGGATTCAGTTGCTCCAGATTTACCAACACAAAACATTTCTGGTGCAACTCTTTCATTAATTCACTGTGCATTTCCGGCTCTACTTTTCTGGGAACAGCATCCATGATTCTTTCTCGATAAATCTTCAAATCAAGATAATCCCGGACAGACCCCCAAATTCTGTTATGTCCCCAGCCCCGGGTAGACTGAGGCACGTAATCACATTAAATATATGGAGGAAGAGGGGCCAATCAAACCCAACGCCTTAAAGTCATCAGGCTTTATTATCTCTTTTCTTTATATCTTGTGCTTCTTATTATTCCCTCCCTTCAATATCTTCATATCTTACATATCATATTATAAAGACAACCTGGAACTACAATACAATATCATTAATAACATCAACAATATAGAGTAGTGACATCTTCTAACAAATAGTGAAGATGTTGACACTACTAAAACATAATGACGATGTGACATAGTGAAGACAATATCATTAATAACATCAACAATATAGAGTAGTGTCATTTTCTAACAA
>JAWQEG010005303.1:10000-145179 GCA_033782935.1 Petrolisthes cinctipes
AAAACGTTTAAGAACCACTGCTATAAATATTGGAGTACCTCAGTGATGAATTTTAGGACCAATTCATTTTGCTTGTTTACAGATACACTGCCGTGGACCACCACATCACCGTCGTGCAGTGACCAAAGTACCCTGACAGAGTGAGTTGTGGTGATGGTGGAAGGTGGAAGGTAGTGGGTAGTTAGGATGTATACAAATCATCTCTACCACTACTTCACACCACAACACAAAATGGTAGGGGGGAAACAGAGTGTGGTCCAAAACAGATGGCCAAACTAGGACAGTAGTCTTATTCCCAGCCACACACCTCCTATAGAAGAGTCTCCAATTACCTCTTATAGTCCCCCCAGTGGTGGCCGAGTACATAAGGTTCTGTGTGCTTAATGTCTTAGCAAAGCGGTTCAAATCCTTCTGGAGACACATACTGGTGTGGTTATGTCCAGTTTCTGTGGTGTGTAGGATTTGTTATATATATATGTATAGAGGCCTATTAATGTAGTTAATATATAACGTATAACAAAAAAATACATAATTATTTTGTTTAAAACATAGGTCGGAATTTAGCTAACCATCATCTAGCACATTGATGACATTGTGCTTCGGTTTGGCCATACTGTATAATTGATTTTTAATAATCTTAAACTTATAAGATGCACACATCATTCAGGTAAATTTGCCTTGATTCTGCATTGTCATACTTGACTTTGACAGATATTTGTTGTTAATTTAACAAATATATCAACAAGAGATGGAATGCTATATTTGATATTTGATAAAAAAATTTACAGTAATACTAAGAATTATAATGTTGATTAATTTTGTCCATATTTTCTAAAATCTCTCTATCTATCTGTAGCTCTGACGCCTCATTCCCTCCGGGAACTCCCACCAAGGGGGTGGCCACGGCAGAAGGAGACTCTTCTGCCCTGTTTCAACACTCCCTCCTCACTTGTTCCATCCCCCCTCCCCCCCTCACACTTCTCTCTCTCACATACTCTTCCACTCTGTTCTGCCATCTAACCGGAGGTCTGCCTCTCACACCAGGTGCCACAACTTCACTTCCATACACCTTCTTTACAAACTCCTCACCTTGCATTCTCTCCACATTTCCAAACCATCTCAGTATATTACGCTTCACTCTCTCAACCACTCCACACTCAATACCAATTGCCTTCTCACTCATACCACACCTCTCATACACACTCCCATTACTTTCTCCATCCCACCTAGTAAGTCCACATGCTCCTCTCGAGTAACTCATTTCCACTGGACCTATTCTAGACTGATGAGCCCTATTCCATGTCCATGTCTCCGACGCATATGTCAGTGTTGGCAGGATTATACTATTTCTCAGTCCCTTTTTCACTTCCATACTCACACTTCTACCCTTCATAATCCTCCCCAGTGATCCTATGACCTGTTTACCCTTCACTGCTCTCTTCCTGATTTCTCCTTCCATGTTTACACAAAACTGTTCCCAGATACTTGAATTCCCTCACCTCCTCCATCCTCTCACCCTCTAAAGTTATCTCGCATTCCATCCCAGTTGGCACAGCCACTCTGTAGGGTGTAGCAAAGTCAATTACTTCTGTTTTAGTCCTCTCAAATACCATCACCTTACTCTTACTAGCATTTACCTTCAGTTTTCTTCGCTTACACATGGACTGAAACTCATCCACCACCCTCTGTAACTCCCTTTCACTCTCGGTCAGCAGCACAGTGTCATCCGCAAATAAGCTTGCAACCAAGGACCAATTGCTTCATTCAACCTCAGTTTTGCACCCAGGCCCTCCACCTTTGCCTTCATCTCTCTCATGCAATCATCCATAAAGATATTTAACAGCTATGATGACATGACACACCCCTGCCTCAATCCTACACTGATATCAAAGTTCTCACTCAAATCACCCTTGACCCTCACGCAAGCTTTTGCCTCTCTGTAGAAGGCCTCAATCCCCTCCAGCAAGCGCCCACCAACTCCGTAAATCCTTAATACATCCGTCATAGCTCTCCCATCAACCCTATCGTATGCCTCCTCCAAATCCATGAAGGCAGCATACAACTTCCTACCCTTCCCAATATATTTCTTCACTATTGATTTTATTGCAAAGATCTGGTCCACACATCCTCTACCCTTTCTGAACCTTCCCTGCTCCTCACTAACTTTATTCCCTGTTACTTCTATCAGTCTCTCAGTAAGAACCTTCCCATACACCTTCCCCGGTACACTAAGATTTAACCCACAATTATATACTGTACCAGCTGTTATAAAAGTATGTATTTTGAGTCATGTACAATATTAACAATTTATTATAGGAAATAAAGTTCTTTATACTGTACTTGATGTTTTGCAAGACCCTACCTTATTGTATTTAACTGTATGTGATATTTTGTCACTAATATAGTTTTATAATAATGCTATCATAGGGTCTCGGCCCTTCTCTGTCTGAACTCTGTGAATTCCCTACATTCTCTGTCACACTACTTAAGAAAAACTAATTTATATTTAATATATTTATAATTAATTTATATATATATTTATAATTAATATTTTTGAAACTAATTTATTGCCAAGCATTTAACTTCATACAGCTCAGATATATCCCCCATCACCCATAGATTTCATACACTGCTGGAGTGACATAAGAACCATTAGGGCCTGCTGATGCTAATCTTGATACTGTATACAAGAAAGAGTATAATATTATGTAATGTCGTCATGAGCCAAGTTTGCCCAATAATTCAGCTAGCTACTTAGTGTACAGTATTTATTTACTTGTGGCAAAAGAACATTGGCCTAAATAGTCAAGGTTGATCAATTTAAAAATATTACAGTACTGATTATTTGTACATAATTATAGTACAGGCACAAACATCTCATCCTTAAGAATTGAAATATTGTCAATCTCTACTTCTAGTCAAAGTTTAGGGAAAATTAAAATCTGCCTCCTTATAGGGTGATACTGGAGAGACCCTCTTGTTTCTTCACTTCTTCAATGAGTCATGCTTCTTCAACAGAGGTGAAATGAGATTCCCTATACAGTTGGTGTAAGGGTGAGGTGACCACACTTCACACTTGCATTTTTCACTGGAGGGAAGAAAATTATGATGCAGGGAAGAATATTAGGTATTTATTGAAAGAATTACCGTTTTGTAGCAGTGTTGCCAGATCCGGCTAAGTCCCAGTATTTTGCCCCGGTCATTTTCTGTACTTTACCACGGTTATTTCCCGGTAGTTTGCCCAGGTTAGGTCCCGGTAGTCTGCCCAGGTTAGGTCCCGGTAGTCTGATGCGGTCTAGGTTAGGTTAGGTCAGGTCAGGTAAGGTCAGGCTAATTTCAAAATGCCCCATTTGAATATGACCTATCTTGGAAATGGGGCATTTGTGGAGGAAATGCCATAGAAGAAAATAGTCTTAGAATGGTCTAAATAAGTGGGTAATGAAGGTAGAAAAACCGTACCCAATAACGGTAATTCATTCAATATTTACCTGAAAATGTTCTAGCTGTGGAGATATGCTTAACTAGTATCTTATTTAAGGACTTAGATTTCGATTTGGAAGGTAAAGACAGTGATAAAAGAGAAATTAAGCTCTTCGCTGTATTGATGAAGATGTGAATAATAAAAGAGCGAAGGGAATTTTTACATTTATTTGGGGAAAAATTGATAGAAGAAAAAGAAAAGAAGTTTGTTGAAAGACATAATTAACGCGCTCTCTCACCTTCAATAACAACAACAACAATAATTCAGCCAAACAATAAACAAAAACAAAGTAAACAATAAAATCAAACAACAGAACAAGAAAAGAATAATAAGTTTGTAATGAAACTAGAAAAAAAAGAAGAGAAGCCAAACAATAACAAAAACAAAGTAAACAATAAAAACACAAACTCCGAAAACAAACTGGACCAACAAACAACAAAACAAGAAATAAAAGAAGTTTGTAATTAGACTAGAAAAAGAAAAAGAAAAGAAAAAAAACATAATAATGCGCCGATGAAAAGACAAAATAACAACACGCTTACCATCCAACAACAACAACAGCATCAACAATGTAAACAAACCCAATTTGAACGTAAAAAACTTGATAATTGTGATTTTTTGAAGGTGTAAAGGGCGAGGCAAAGCTTATTAATTTACAGATAAACAATAAATAATGTTAATGTGTAAAAATAAAGTAAAAATAAACCTTATATAGTCTATAATAATATATAATAATAATAATAATACTTTTTTTGTTTTGTACTGTGAGTTTGTGGGCCCTATTCAAGAACATTCGTGGTGTATACGATGGCGTGGTACCGGTACGATGGCTCTGTTGTTGTTGTTGTTTGTCTATGGAACCGTCGTACCACTATACCATCGTCAACACCACGGGTCCACGAATGTTCTTGCATACGGCGCTGTAATGAATGTGTGTACAGTAAAAAAAAAAAAAAAGTATTTATCGGTATTTATTGAGATAATTACCTTTTTGTAGCAGTGTTGCCAGATCCGGCTAGGTCCCAGTATATTACCCTGGTCATTTCCTGTACTTTACCACGGTTATTTCCCGGTAGTTTGCCCAGGTTAGGTCCCGGTAGTCGATGCGGTCTAGGTTAGGTTAGGTCAGGTCAGGCTAATTTTCAAATGCCCCATTTGAATATGACCTATCTTGGAAATGAGGCATTTCCGAAGAAAATATCATACCCGGTAGAAGAAAATTGTGTTAGAATGTTATGAATTATTATTATTATTATTATTACCAATGTTACAGTGCATTTTACCCATGTTAGATTTACACCCTATGTTTGCCAAGGCTGGGACCAGGTAGTCTGTCCTGGTCCACATTAAGTTAGGTTAGGTCAGGTCACAGTAGTGTGCTGTGGTCCACATTAAGTTAGGTTTGGTCAGGTCACGGTAGTCTGCCCTGGTCCATGTTAGGTTAGGTTAGGTCAGGTCACGGTAGTTTGCCCTGGTCCACATTAGGTTAGGTTAGGTCACATTAGTTTGCCCTGGTCCACATTAGGTTAGGTTAGGTAACGGTAGTTTGCCCTGGTCCACATTAAGTTAGGTTAGGTCAGGTCACAGTAGTTTGCCCTGGTCCACATTAAGTTAGGTTTGGTCAGGTCACGGTAGTATGCAAATTCCCTGATTGGGGTAAAAATTCAATAACAATTTATCAACATTATTTAATATTTTCTCATATTTCAGTTTGGTTGATGAAGGAAAGTATGGCTCACGGTAAATTTGACGGACCGGCTTTAAAACTCCACGCTGAGGATATCCAGAAGCTCCGGAAAATAGGTAGGTACAGCCCTTGATATAAGATGATTAAAGTTATCACATAATAATTATACCCTTTTAACATATGGTCAGTAAATGAGTTATATATACAGTGATATGATAGTGACGTATATAAATAAGGTGTGGGTCATCTAGTGGGACAGAAGAGAAGCTACGGTACCAACATCACCACTACCACTAAGCGCCACTGTCTCATCTAGTGTGTGTGTGTGTGTGTGTGTGTGTATAAATAAGGTGTGGGTCATCTAGTGGGGCAGAGGAGAAGCTACGGTACCAACATCACCGCTAAGCTCCACTGTCTCATCTAGTGTGTGTGTGTGTGTGTGTGTAACTTCTCGTCTCCTGTATAGTGACGTGTATAAATAAGGTGTGGGTCATCTAGTGGGACAGAAGAGAAGCTACGGTACCAACATCACCACCACCACCACCAAGCTCCACTGTCTCATCTAGTGTGACACCCAATAATCTCGGGGCCTCACAAGGGTCTCGGGCTACTCACACCCTACAGTCCCGAGGTTGAGGGAAAAAAAATATAGAAAATTCAGTATTCCCGTGATAAGATGATAAAGATGATTAAATTGATCACATATATTTTTTAACAACAAAACTTGAAGACCAATATTATTTTTATTTTACATTATTTACATATTTATTTTTGTAGTTATTTATTTTTGTTATTAGTTATTATTATTATAATTTAATATAATTATTATATTATTATTGTTATTATAATTTCTATTATACATTATATATTTATTTATGTATTTATTAACTTATATACAGTATATATATATTTATATATGTATTTATTAACTTATATACAGTATATATATATATTTATTTATTTATTCTATATATTTGTTTCAGGTGTACATTGGAGGGTTGATGGTGAAGGTCCAAGTGTTGTATTGGTTTGGCTACAAGGACACATCAACTCACACACACCAGACCAATGCAAGGTACACACACCAACAATCAAATATCCTAATTACTGTGTGTGTCTGTGTGTGTGTGCCTGTGTTGATTTGGCTTCAGGAACACATCAACTCACACACACCAGACCAATGCAAGGTACACACACCCACAATCAAATATCCACCAACACTTTCCTTCCATCGTAGTAAATATCGGTAAATATTGAAAGAATTGCCGTTATCGCGTACGGTTTTTCCTACCTTCATTACCCACTTATGAAGACAATTCTAAGACTATTTTCTTCTTTGGCATTTCCTCCACAAATTTTGAAATTAGTCTGACCTTACCAAACCCAACCTAGACCACAGCAGACTACTGGGACATAACCTGGACAGACTACTGGGACCTAACCTGGGCAGACTACCGGGACCGAACCTGGGCAGACTACTGGGACCTAACCTGGGCAGACTAACGGGACCTAACCTGGGCAGACTACCGGGACCGAACCTGGGCAGACTACTGGGACCTAACCTGGGCAGACTACCGGGACCTAACCTGGGCAAACTACCGGGAAATAACCTGGACAAACTACCGGGAAATAACCGTGGTAGAGTACAGGAAATGACCGGGGCAAAATACTGGGACCTAGCCGGATCTGGCAACACTGCTACAAAATGGCAATTATTTCAATAAATACCTAAATATCTTGGTAATATAGAACAACACGTGTATGATATTGCAGCACCTCATAATAATAATTGAGGGGGTTGAGTTGACATAAGGTGTTGTTGTTGTATGATTACATTTTGATATGATACTGATTTATTTGTACGATGGAAGGAAAGTGTCAGTGGTTATTTGATTGTGGCTGTACAGTTGACGGCATAAGTTGGCTTCATTTCCACCTGTGTATGTATTAGCTGTAGTGATGATGTAATACAATTTTAATGAAGAGATGACAGATATAGTTATCATATGGTAAATTATGTATGTATGTATGTATGTATGTATGTATGTATTAGCTATAGTGATGATGTAATACAATTTTAATGAAGAGATGACAGATATAATTCACATATGGTAAACTACATATGTTGTTGGAATAAAAACTGGTTCAGAATGCAACTATCTGGTCATACTGTATTAGCAATATTAAACACATTATTAGATGGACGTGAATTTATGCTACCGGCTGTACAAGTGTTGCCAATTCACCAACAAAAGAATTTACCCTTTTAGAATTTAATAGTAATGATTATAAAATTATTATTATTACACGGGTTATACTGATTCCTCCAAAGTATGTCAGAAAACAGGACCAAATGAACAAAAATAATGGTGTTCTGTTGCTTGGAATAATTTGGAGGAATCGGTTACTCCAGATTTACCAATACTGTAATACCCTCTTAAAATTAATGCACTGTACTGTACTGTATGTGTAATTTTGTAATAACACACACACAGGTTGGTTATTTAATTTTATGTAACTTTGTAATAACACACACAGTTAATTCATTTATTTATTTACATGTATCTTTGTAATAACACAATCAGTTATTTATTTATTTATTTACATACATATATATAAAGTATAATTATTAATGTTTTCATAGGTTGAGTTGAAAGATGGTGATTTTCTTCATATATTTATTTATTTACATACATACATATAAAGTATAATTATTAATGTTTTCATAGGTTGAGTTGAAAGATGGTGATTTTCTTCATATATTTATTTATTTACATACATACATATACAGAATAATTATTAATGTTTTCACAGGTTGAGTTGAAAGATGGTAATTTTGTGGTTACCATCAATAAGTGTCAAAATATTCCTGGAGGCAATACTTGGATTACTACAGGTTAGTGTTTCAGTACGAGTTGGTGATTACTAAACAAACATAATAATAATAGTAATAATAATAATAATAATGATGGTAATTATAGTACTGTAATAATAATGATGATAATAATAATAGTAATAGTAATAATAATAATAAGAGTAATAGTAATAATGATGATGATAATAATAATGATAATAGTAATAATAATAATAAGAATAATAGTAATAATAATAATAGTAATAATAATGATAATATTAATAATAGTAATAATAATAGTGATAATAATAATAATAATAATGTAGTATTTTGGTGACCTAGTGATTTCAAAACAATAATAATAATAATAGTAATAATAATAATAATAGTAATAATAATAATAATAATAATAATGTACTAACCAACCCTCACCTTACACACAACCAACCACACGTGATTCTATCGTTTCCTTTTCTCGTCGCTCCCTCCTGCTTTCTGTCTCACCCTCTCTATCACCCTTTTCTGCCGCTATATGACCTCACTGTTGCGGCACCTAATATCAATCAATCAATCAATCACCCTTTTCTGCCGCTATACGACCTCACTGTTGCAGCACCTAATATCTATCAATCAATCAATCAATCTATCACCCTTTTCTGCCGCTATATGACCTCACTGTTGCAGCTCCTAATATCAATCAATCAATCAATCAATCTATCACCATTTTCTGCCGCTATATGACCTCACTGTTGCAGCACCTAATATCAATCAATCAATCTATCACCCTTTTCTGCCGCTATATGACCTCACTGTTGCGGCGCCTAATATCAATCAATCAATCAATCAATCTATCAATCAATCTATCACCCTTTTCTGCCGCTATATGACCTCACTGTTGCGGCACCTAATATCAATCAATCAATCAATCACCCTTTTCTGCCACTATATGACCTCACTGTTGCAGCACCTAATATCAAGCAATCTATCAATCTATCACCCTTTTCTGCCGCTATATGACCTCACTGTTGCAGCACCTAATATCAATCAATCAATCAATCAATCTATCACCCTTTTCTGCCGCTATATGACCTCACTGTTGCGGCACCTAATATCAATCAATCAATCAATCTATCACCCTTTTTCTGCCGCTATATGACCTCACTGTTGCGGCACCTAATATCTATCAATCAATCTATCACCCTTTTCTGCCGCTATACGACCTCACTGTTGCAGCACCTAATATCAATCAATCAATCAATCACCCTTTTCTGCCGCTATACGACCTCACTGTTGCGGCACCTAATATCAATCAATCAATCAATCTATCACCCTTTTCTGCCGCTATATGACCTCACTGTTGCGGCACCTAATATCAAGCAATCAATCAATCAATCTATCACCCTTTTCAGCCGCTATATGACCTCACTGTTGCGGCACCTAATATCAAGCAATCTATCAATCTATCACCCTTTTCTGCCGCTATATGACCTCACTGTTGCGGCACCTAATATCTATCTATCAATCAATCAATCAATTCTCCTCCTCCTCCCCTCCAGGGCTGTATGTAATGGTAATAGGAGAAGTGGACAGTACAGATGGTTCTATAAATGCAGTAAAGATAGCAGACCTCACCACCAACAACACCAATACCATTCATAAACAAACCTGGATGATGGAAGTGACAGAAGCTAAGGCTGTGGTCACTGAAAATCCACATCTTTTCTTTCCATGAGCACTTATGGCTGTGTGTGTGTGTGTGTGTGTGTGTGTGTAGCATAGGATAGGATGAGATGATGTGTGTGTGTGTGTGTGTAGCATAGGATAGGATGAGATGATGTGTGTGTGTGTGTGTGTGTGTGTGTGTGTGTGTGTGTGTGTGTGTGTGTGTGTGTGTGTATATGTGTGTGTGTAGCATAGGGTAGGATGAGATGATGTGTGTGTGTGTGTGTGTGTGTGTGTGTGTGTGTGTGTGTATATGTGTGTGTGTAGCATAGGGTAGGATGAGATGATGTGTGTGTGTGTGTGTAATGATAATATGTATGTGTGTGTGTGTAGCATAGGGTAGGATGAGATGATGTGTGTCTGTGTGTGTAATGATAATATGTATGTGTGTGTGTGTGTAATGATAATATGTATGTGTGTGTGTGTAGCATAGGGTAGGATGAGATGATGTGTGTGTGTGTGTGTGTAGCATAGGGTAGAATGTGTGTGTGTGTGTGTGTGTAGGGTAGGATGTGTGTGTGTGTGTATGTGTGTGTGTGATGATATGTATATGTATGTATGTGTGTGTGTGTGTGTGTGTGTGTGATGATATATGTATGTATGTGTGTGTGTGTGTGTAGCATAGGGTAGGATGATAATATATATGTGTACTGAAAATTAACAAACAAACATACCAGTAAAGTTTCACATTCAATAAATACAATGTTGAATGTTTTAATAATTCCATAACAGGTCTGTCTGTCTGTGTGTATATGTGTTGATATGTATTTTTTGTATTTGTATTTATTTATTTATTTATTTATTTTTTTTTTTATTTTTTTTTTTTATTTTTTTTTATTTTTTATTTTTTTTTTCGTTTTTTCGGTACATTTGCGAGCGCATGAAATGGACACACTTCTAACACACTTATCTAGGTTAGAATTGGATGTGTTGCCTCACATACACACACAGAACATCTCATCCTACCCTATGCTACACACACACACACACACACACACAGAACATCTCATCCTACCCTATGCTACACACACACACACACACTGTCTCATCCTACCCTATGCTACACACACACACACACACACACACTGTCTCATCCTACCCTATACTACACACACACACACACACTGTCTCATCCTACCCTATGCTACACACACACACACACACACACACACTGTCTCATCCTACCCTATGCTACACACACACAACATCTCATTCTTCCCTATACTTAAACGCACACACACACACACACACACGCATCTCATCTCATCTCATCCAACCCTATGCTACACACACACACACACATTTGCCCGGGGGGGGGGGGGGGGGGGGGGGCTGATTTTATTCTCTGTAAATATTAGCCATCCTCCACAGGGCTAGAATAAAGATTGTTGTAGGATCTGATCACTTTCTAGTGGATTTAACGACATCTATCCACATGGATTATAAATTCATGTGAGGTGTACTGCAACCAGAGGCTTTTTTTTTTTTCTTTTTTTCTCCGCTGCTGTGTGGACCGCCAGCACACGGGGGGTGCATTATTCCTTTGCATGCAGCAGTGTAAACTCCCTCCCCCCTTATGGTCCCTTCAGGGCTGGTCTCATGGAAGGTACGGCCCACTTGTAGCTCTTGTGGTAACATGGACTTGGGCCCACACCACTGGCTGTGTGATCAAATACCTTCCCCCCCAATGAGGCCCCCAGACTCCCTGGTCCAGTAAGCTGTGGTCCCATTACCCTGGGATGTGCTTCAGTAGTCCAGGCATATAGGGACATACAGACTCCCTGGTCCAGTAAGCTGTGGTCCCATTACCCTGGGATGTGCTTCAGTAACCCAGACATATAGGGACATACACACATATAGGGACATACAGCCCCTCCTTTATTTTAATTTGTTTTTTCACTGCAACCAGAGTGTACCAGGGGTCTGTGGGGCAGGAGGCCATTCTGCCCCTGGAGAACATCAACAACAACACACACACACACACAGTCTCATCTTACCCTACACACACACTGTCTCATCTTACCTTACACACACACACACACACACACATCTCATCCTCCCCTACACACACACACACACACACTGTCTCATCTTACCCTACACACACATACACACACACACCTCATCCTCCCCTACACACACACACACAGACACATCATCTCATCCTACCCTATGTGAGTAAACAACATGTATAAATATGTGAGTAAACAACATGTATAAAGAACCACAATAACAATAATTGTGCTTAGCGACTTTTTGTTCCTTAGAATAGTTACGAAACACACACACCTATATACATTGCCACGAAACACTCACACACCTATATACATTGCCACGAAACACACACACACCTATATACATTGCCACGAAACACACACACACCTATATACATTGCCACGAAACACACACACCTATATACATTGCCACGAAACACACTCACCTATATACATTGCCACGAAACACACACACACCTATATACATTGCCACGAAACACTCACACCTATATATAATAAATTATTATATACATTGCCACAAAACACACACACGTATATACAGTAGAAGGAGTTTGTTTGGTGGCACAGTCAGGAGGAATCAGAAGCCACTATGGGTTGATTCCACAGTGGTATTGGTTTGTTAGCTTCCCAACCAACCACACTTGTAAGGCCTCATTATTTTAGGGTTGATTCCACAGTGGTATTGGTTTGTTAGCTTCCCAACCAACCACACTTGTAAGGCTTCATTATTTTAGGGTTGATTCCACAGTGGTATTAGTTTGTTAGCTTCCCAACCAACCACACTTGTAAGGCTTCATTATTTTAGGGTTGATTCCACAGTGGTATTGGTTTGTTAGCTTCCCAACCAACCACACTTGTAAGGCTTCATTATTTTAGGGTCGATTCCACAGTGGTATTGGTTTGTTAGCTTCCTAACCAACCACACTTGTAAGGCTTTATTATTTTAGGGTTGATTCCACCATTATTTTTGTTCATATGGTCCGGTTGTTTCCTGGCATACTTTGGAGGAATCAAGGCACTCCAATGTAACAAAAGTGAATTACCACCTTATAGTATTATTATTTATTATTATTTGTATTCTCTTATTTATTTATTTTGTTATTTATTTTACTATTATTAATTATTTATTTATATATTCATTGGTATTATTTTATATTTTGCGTTTATTATTATTATATTTTATATTTATTATCATCATTATTATTATTATTACTTTGTTTTCATATATTTCTATCTATATTATTATTATTATTATCATTACTATTACTATTATTATTATTATTGTCATTATTATTATTATCATTACTATTATTACTATTATTTTTATTATTATTATTATTATTTTGTTTTCATATATTTCTATCTATATTATTATTATTATCATTATTATTACTATTATTATTGTCATTATTGTCATTACTATTATTACTATTATTTTTATTATTATTATTATTTTGTTTTCATATATTTCTATCTATATTGTTATTATTATCATTACTATTATTATTACTATTATTATTATTATTGTCATTATTATTATTATCATTACTATTACTATTATTATTGTCATTATTATTATTATCATTACTATTATTTTTATTATTATTATCATCATCCTTACACAGAACATAGATAAATCATGAACATCCCGGATACGTGTGGGTAAAAACTCTGACTATAGATAAGTAAGTAAGGGACCCTGTGTGTGTGTGTAATGTAGTCAGAAAATTGGAGGTAAATGAGTCCTTCAAATATTGCCACAAAACACACACACACACACACACATGCCTACTGTATATGGAAGGAGTGTGTGTGGGGGATTCAGCAGAAGCCTCTAATTTTTATACACGATCACAAGGTCCTTAATTAATTAGGGGGAAAATTCTCTCTGATTCCTCCAAACTATGCCATGAAACTTTGGAGGAATCAGTAACCTTCCAATTTACCAAAAAGATAAAAATAATTCCCTCATAACAGATTTTATCACGATTTATCAGGAAACTTAATTTTTGATAAAAGTTTGCTATCTAAAAAATTTTTGATAAGAGTTTGCTATCTAGAATTTTTTTGATTAAAGTTTGCTATCTATAAATTTGTTGATAAGAGTTTGATATCTAGAATTTTTTTGATAACAGTTTGATATCTAGAATTTTTTTGATAACAGTTTGCTATCTAGAATTTTTTTGATAACAGTTTGATATCTAGATTTTTTTTTTTTTTTTTTTTTTTTTTTTTTTTTTTTTTTTTTTTTTTTTGTAAATCTGCTGGCTTGTTTTAATTAGGGAGAGATTCTTTTGTTCTGTTGTCTTCCTGTCTATGCCACAAAACAATTAAGCTTCTTCTATATAGGTGTGTGTATTTCGTGGCAATATATATGTAGGTGTGTGTGTTTCGTGGCAATATATATATATGTGTGTGTGTGTGTGTGTTTCGTGGTAATGTATATATATATATACTGTATATGTGTGTGTGTGTTTTGTGGCAATATATATATGTGTGTGTGTGTGTGTTTCGTGGCAATATATATATGTGTGTGTGTGTGTGTTTCGTGGCAATATATATATATATGTGTGTGTGTGTTTCGTGGCAATGTATATGGGTGTGTGTGTTTCGTGGCAATGTATATGGGTGTGTGTGTTTCGTGGCAATATATATATATATGTGTGTGTGTGTTTCGTGGCAATGTATATAGGTGTGTGTGTTTCGTGGCAATATTTGAATGACTCGCTTATCTCCAATATTCCGACTACATCACACACAGGGTCCATATGCAGCACATGAGGGAGGAATGAAGGAATCTCTTTGAGTGATCTAGGTACTACACACACAGATCATGCTCTATTCTATAAGTCTGGTGGGACTCTGGGAGTGAGTGAGGGGGACTGAGGAATGAGGGGTTGGGGCTTTGATAGTATGGTGGGGATAAGGGTGCCTCAAGGACAAACAAGCTTGAATACTTGCCGGGGTACGATGCTTTCAGGATAAGGTGTTGTTGTATGATTTTGCAGCACCTCATAATAATAATAATTGAGGGGGTGAGTTGACATAAGGTGGTGTTGTATGATTTTGCAGCACCTCATAATAATAATAATTGAGGGGGTTGAGTTGACATAAGGTGTTGTATGATTTTGCAGCACCTCATAATAATAATAATAATTGAGGGGGGTGAGTTGACATAAGGTGGTGTTGTATGATTTTGCAGCACCTCATAATAATAATAATTGAGGGGGTGAGTTGACATAAGGTGGTGTTGTATGATTTTGCAGCACCTCATAATAATAATAATAATTGAGGGGGTTGAGTTGACATAAGGTGTTGTTGTATGATTTTGCAGCACCTTACATGTGTGTGTGTTTTTACAAAGCAATAGGAAGTATGTGACAATGAGAAGTATACAAGTATATCAAACGAACCTGCATGTGTGTGTGGGGGTGTGTAAAAGAGGAGGTAATCATAAGCGAGTTTTTCCTAGAATGGAATTATTTTGTGTGTGTGTGTGTGTCGGAAGGTCTCCAATTCCTTGAAAACTATGCCAGGAAATAAAATTATCTATTATAGTTCCATTAGGGGGTAGTCAGAAAATTGGGGATAAATGAGTCCTTAAAAATATTGCCACGAAACACACACACACACACACCTATATCATTGAAGGAGCTTGTTTCGTGGCATAGTCAGAAGGAATCATGCAAGTCTCATACACGATCACAACAAGAAGGTCCTTAATGATACCATACTAAGAATTATTATGTCTTGCAGTACTTGGTAACTAATCCTAAACGGAAACCAAGCCAAGGCAAGTGAGATTACCGAGATACATGACTGTATTTGGACGCGGTAAAGTTGCAGTTGTACACACACACACACACACACATACTCAGTCTTGCCAGATATAGGGAAATTACCTTGTTTTAGGGTAATTTTGGTCCGGATACGGGAATGTTATTAGGAATGTTCAAGAGTAAACAGCGAGGGTAATTAATTTTTTTTACCACACTACTTTAAAATATCCAAAAGATGGTTATTATATGTATTATATTATGTATTATATGTATTATATGTATTATATTATATGTATGACTATATTTTCAAGAGTAAACAGAGAAATTATGAAGGCATATATATATATATCTTCATGAGTAAACAGGAAATTCTAATTAAACAGACAGGATAATAAATGTCAAGTTGAATCTAGGAAAATCTTATAAGGGAGAGTTCTCATGTGACGTCACTGTGCGCTCGGCGGCCATGTTGGTAGTAAACCTCTATGTATACAAGGAGAGGGACTGAGAGGGTAGTGGTTATGTCCAGCACGTTTCATTAAATTGGACGAGTGTTAGACCTCCTTTAAGGGGATATTTAAGAATGTCACGGTTTTGCTGCATGGTGAGATATTCTAACACACACAAACTTCCTGGGTTGTCCTTCTTTCGGATCCCTAAGGTGATAAGAAACCAAGGAGAAGCACACGAGAAACTCCTGATCAAGAGAAGGAATTTATCTTATTTATGGTTCTCCCGAATATCCAGGGAGCCAACATCAAACCCCTCTCCTCCCCCTACAATCTTGGGGAAGAGCCTGGGAAATTGGGGGTTTTGGGAAGAGGAAAACCCTAATAATTACAGGAAAATAATGATTAGTTTGAAATTAATATTCTCCTCTATAATAACCATATGGGATAATTATTTAAAGTGTTAGCTCATTAACTGGCAGATATGAAAATTATGCAGAGAAATAAGGATAAATATATACCGTGCTTCTCACAATAACTGTATGAAGGTCCATATGGTGCCCAAGTTGATGTTGGTCTTGATGTTTGTCATACCATCACTTCTTTAACTCAACCAATGGTAAAAAAAAAAGTAGTGTGCCTTTAAACTTTTGTGGCATTTCATGGACTGGAAGTTGTAGGCCTACTCAGGGTTGGGTGATGATATCAAATAGTCACATAGGCTATGACCGGTAGCATATTCATGATCTGTACAATCACATTGGCTGCTACTCGCACAACAACTGCACCCTCTTACCATCTTTTAAATCTTATGCAGTTATGCTGTTAATATTTGCATTAACCAGATCAATATTTATGAATGCGTAGACGAGATTTGATTGGTAGGTTTCAGAGCTATGATAGCGCAAATATCGAGAACACCCTGTGTTTCTAATAGGTAGGCTAAATGGAGTTATCGTACGTTTAATGAAATATATAATTATACTGTATGTATATATTTCTTATATATATATATATATATATATATCAAAACATTTGATATACCGGTATAGGAGTAATATCTCCACTTAAAAATAGCAGTAGCCTATGTTGTGTAGATGAATGTTTTGTAGTACTGTAGGCTAAGTTAATCTACAAAACAGCAAACAATTCACCTTTCAGATACAATACCAAATCTAATTATATAATACCAAACAGATTTTTCATTACTAAATTGGGCCTGATTTGGTAATGAAAAATACTAAATGGCAACCCTGCCAGTCTACCAACATGGCGGATGTTTACATGGTGACGTTACGCCGATCAGGTACGCTAATCCTCGACCCTAAGCTCCCGGGGGACAGCGGCTGTCAGCCGGAACCAAATATAAGGGGACAGTCCTGCCCTACAGACTCTCTCTCTATATTACCTTATACTGTGTATACTACCAGTGTACTACCAATAAACTGTATTGTGTATCCTAGAGTCTGTTCACCCTGGGTAGCTAATTTCTCCAAAAAAGTATTTTTGTTTAAACGCTTTGAACACTATTCTGAAAGTGTGTATACGAAAGAGGTATAATTTCAGTGATGGTGTTCTGTCAAAGTTAAACTGTCTCTGTCCCAAAAATCTCATCAGAATTCAGGGAATGAACCACATCCTTATTTTCACTTGCATCTGAGCTTCCTCTGATTGTACCCCCGGATGACCAATCATTATACTTCAAAAGCTGGATGATCAGTGGAGAATGCTTCCCATTTTGCAGCATGAATTTAAACATCTGGTTAATGAGTCACCTGCTGATAAGTTCTGGGGAGAAGTGCCCCAAAAAGAGTCTAGCTTTTCAGACCTAGCCACTTTTGCTTTAGCTGCTCTTTGCTTGCCGCACTCAAATGCTGAATGGGAAAGAGTGTTTAGTAAAGTTAACCTCTTTAAAACTAAACAAAAAAACAGACTGAAAACAAAGACAATTAATGGGGCTCTTCTCTCTGCTATATAGTTGCATCAAAGGTTCAGGAGGGTCATGTGTTCAATTCACTCCTGCAAATTATAAGTTTTTCAGAATAAATAATCATGCACAGTTATTCCAGAACATCAGAGGACATCAATTGGATTTGGAAAAAGAGTCTTAGATTATTACAGTACAGTTATTGCTGTTAACTTGCTTAGAAGCTTTGAAATTGCCTCTTAAGTTCGCCTATCCTTTCTACACAGTAATGTCTAACTTCATTCAATTTTGGTTAACAAAAGGCAATTTTATATATCTGTGGAATGACCTCGGTACTGAAGGGGTTAAACAATCATTTTTGTAAAAAGAAATGTTTCATTTGTATGTTTTTATTTGAATTATGTAAAATACAAGATATTAATAACTACAAAGAAATCATACATATATTCTTCTCATTGTCAAGTTATAATAAGGTGTTAGATATAAGAAATATTGTACGATAATACATAAGACAAATTTTACAATTCTGTACGATAAATTTACTGAAAAACCCATAATTTTGAGAATACGATAATATCAATCTGAGAGTGTGGCAACAGCCACAACACTGCCGTCTGCCTGACAGTGTGCAGTGCTTCCACTTTAGGGTAAAATACCCCATTATAGGGTATTTTGACCCTCCTTAGGGTAACATTTAGGGTAAGGCTAAAATATGTAAAATCTAGGGTAATCAAGCATTTCTTGGGGTGTTTCACTCACTAAAAAAGTACATTTTGTTTTCAATTACAAATTGAAGTGATGAATGTGGATATGAACCATGGCATACACTAATGTGTTCAACAGTTTTGTTTCATAATGTAAACCATATTGAAATAATCATTAAATATTTTTCTAGGCGTGAATCAAGTTCCAATATTGGCATCCGAAGGCCTAAAGGTACGGGTATATGGAAGTTTACTATAATGTACACTCACGAGCACTAATTTCTGCTCAGGGTTTGGTCCTTCCTTCCACCCCCTACCCTGGACAGAGGGAAGAGGGGGATCGGAGTTGGGGGAGAGTGTCTATCCCGCCTTCACCCCTCCCAACTTCCCCCACCTTCATCCTCTAGTTGTCAGTTAGTGATTAGCCATAAATAATTTTCCCTGTGTAAATGATGGTTCTTCTAAAACAGTATCGTAGTACACACTGTGAATGGCTAAGACGATCTCATGTCAGTCTCGGTATATTTACCTTTGTAATATAGTCGTAAAGTCCCAGTCAAAAGGAAAGACAAGTAAAAAACACACACACTTTCTCTCTCTCTCAAGGTCAAGTAGAAGAGCAAGAAGGGAAATTAATCCACCGGATTTATATTACTCTGGAAACCATCGATGAAATTAACGCTATGACAAGATATGCAGCTCCATTCTCCTAAGCTGCTCACTGAATCCCCTCCTCTTGTTTATATTTACCGATAAGTGACAACAACAACAACCATTATGTTGCCTGTGTCGGCCGCGCCAAGTGTAAATAAACTCAAATCTCACTATTTACGGGTTGTTTATCGACTACGCGACCCTGCTATCAACCTAAAGGGTGCTTTTCAGTTCTCGTAGCGCTACGAGCAAATATGGCGCATAATGGCGGACGGAAACTCCCTTACGAGGCTTTGAAGATACGATCGTAGCGGTTATGAACAACTTACGAGCAAATATGGCGCTACGAGAATCATAACTGCGGTTACGATGCTTTGAAGATCCCACCCCGGGAATACAATAAGCTCGAACGGCAGGAAGAAACAGTGACTTTTGGTAGAACACAAAATAACGTAAACACCATTCTTGGTAGCTAACAATTCTATCATCAGGCCTATCATCAGGCGTTTCATAAACTAAAATAAAATTACAAAATCAATAAATATATATATAATTTATTTATTATACAGCGAGTTATAAGTCAATAAAAGGCACAACATTCTTACCCGTTATATGGCCCGCGTGCAACTGGTGCACCCCTCTGATATGATGCTTCCAGCAAAGCTTCGCCTTCATGTTATATAAACCCCGAAGCATAAGGAAAAGAACTTTATTTGTCTGAATGAAAATAAATTATATCATTCATTCTGTAAGTGAAATATCTAAGTGTGTGTGTGTGTTAAAAGGAAGGCCTGATGATAGAATTATTAGCTACTAAGAATGGTGTTTACGTTATTTTGTACTCTACCAAAAGACACTGTTGGTTTTAAATCTCTTTCCGCATATCTTGTCATAGCGTTAATTTCATCGATGGTTTCCAGAGTAATATAAATCCGGTGGATTAATTTCCCTTCTTGCTCTTCTACATGACCTTGAGAGAGAGAGAGAGAGAGAGAGAGAGAGAGAGAGAGAGAGAGTGTTTTTTACTTGTCTTTCCTTTTGACTGGGACTTTACGATTATATTACAAAGGTAATTTATTAATTATTAAGGAATTGTGAAATTTAGGGTAATTTGTCCAGTTTTAGGGCGTTTCAAGAGGAGTTGGGGTAAAAATATATTGGCTCGTGGAAGCCTTGAGCCCCTGACACTAGCCACACTACTAGGCTGACAGTGTGTATCAGACTTTCAGAAAACTCAGTCAGACAGTCAGTGTTCTCAGTAGTGGCGTGAGGATAGTTAAAGATATGCTCGCTAGTAGGCCACACCTATTACACCATTATATTTATACACTAGTAATCACTATATAATAATACTACTACTATAATTCTCTCGGGTAAATATTGAAAGAATTAACGTTATGGCGTACGTTGGTACCTTCATTACCCACTTATTTATTTAGACCATTCTAAGACTTATTATTTTCTTCTATGGCATTTCCACTAACACTATATAGCACCACAATTATCACCATCATCACCTATCACCATATATAACTATTTTACTACTAGGGTATATAATTAGTATCTACTACTACTACTACTACCACTACTACTACAACTACCATGCCACTTCTCCAATCTGAAGAAGGATTATTTACCAAGAGCAGCCGCATGAAATATAGTAAGTAAATAGTATATTATAGTGTGTAAATAGTATAAAGTGTGAAAATAGGATATACGGTAGTGTGTAAATAGGTAAAAGTGTGTAAATAGTATATAGCGAGTAATGGAAGTGGTTTAGGTATGCGTTGTTTCTTAGAATTATATTATTACCAACGCGTACGTCTCTTTCTGGTAGTTCTATATATAAGGATAGCTTCTCTTTGTTGGTGTAATTAGAAGGCTACTGATTCCTCCTAACTATATCACAATGAAACAAACAGACGCCTTCAATGGTACTAACAAGGGATCTATTGTTTGCTGGTTTTGTTTGTTTCGTGGCATAGTTTAGAGAAAGCACAGACAACATGAATAGCCTAAGTTGGGAGTTTGCTGATTACTCCTAACTATATCACACACAATAAACAGACGCCTTCAATAGTACTAATAAGGGATCTATTGTTTGTTTCGTGGCATAGTTTGGAGGAAGCTCATATCACCAAAGAATATCCGACCGAATTTCTCCGTAATATAATTGAATTACTTGTTACTTGTATATTCTATGTCCCGCTCCACCAATTAGGAGGTTACTGATTCCTCCTAACTATACCAAGGCACTCCAATGTACCAAAAGTATATAATTATATTCTCCCATTAATTAAGGACGAAACATTTTGACACAACAACAGGATTTGACTGGTACAAAACATGTGAGATAAAAGGAATGACGCACATCCTGTAACAGTGTAACCTATCACCACTACCACTCTCATCTACCACAGTGACCACACGTGATGCAATCCTTTCATTTCCTTTAGTATTTGTTGAAAGAAGTACTGTCTTGTAGCAGTGTTGCCAGATCCGGCTAGGTCCCAGTTATATTTGGCACAAGTTATTTCCTGCAGGCTGCTGTATTTTACCACGGTTATTATTTACCTGTGGTAGTTTGTCCATGCTCTTTGGTCTTCTCCCTTTTCTTAAGGGGATGTGGCAATAGGGGGACAGGCCTTGGGGCGGGGGGTGCGGGAGTAGAGGACAGGCTTGAGTCGGGGCCCAACCAGGGGCCGGATCCAAGAAACTTAACAACGTCGGTAACTCGAGTTAGCGACGTCGGCCACTACCGACGCGATCCAAGAAGCAAAATGATGACGTCACGGGCGCGTTAGCGACGTCGTTAATAACAACACCTAGGGAGGTGTAGTAAAAGCTGGTAGAAGTTAACGACGTGCACCATATGGGCTCAGATATCATCATATTTAGTGAATATTTCTCATTGATTACAGTGGAAATTGATATCAATATATATTTAAAGACGGCAAGATGTAAACAAAGTGCCGTTAAACACGCAAAAAGCATGCTAGACAACATTTCAAGTACTGCTTGTACTGTACATCGGTGACTGGTCTCACACTGCCAGTCAGCGGACTGAGGCAGCAGTGAGGCTACTTCACGTGTTGGCTGACATGGCAGCAAGGGCTCTAAGGAGAGAGAGGTGCTTTCGAGACCGTCTGGACCCTCTAGCTCTCAATGACAACGAGCTGATAAGGCACTACCACTTTCCTCGGCATGAGCTGACGCAGCTCATTGATCGATGAGTTCTCACCCCTGCTGAGGAGAAGAACAAGGCGAGGAAATCCCATACTGCCACATACCCAGCTATTGATTGCCTTGAGAGTGTATGCCAGTGGCTCCTTTCACCAGGTTAATTGGAGACACAAGAGGTGAGTAAAATATAATGCGTATTATTTTCTTTTCTTTTTAGTTTTAAAAGTTAGGCTAGTGGTTACTCCTCCCTAATTTACTGTAGCCTATCTATAGATATCTTCTCAATGTATTATCCTCAGATTTCCTTAACATAATTTATGTATATATCAAATCAAGTAAAAAATATTAATATATATATATATACTGTACTGTATATGAAATATATAAATTAATTAAGTATAACCAATAAAATATTTTGTTTTATTCTAAATACTGTATTTCAATTTGTCCATTATACTAAGATTTATTTAGACTTGATGCTCAAAGATGCATTGTTTGTGCCATACCTTTTCAAGGATAAAGAATATCAGCAATTTACATAAGCAAGTACCATATAAGATAAGCATATCATATCATAATAAAGGTCTTGAAACACATGAGAAAAATTGGTTGAATACAAAATGGCTCTATTGTACTTTGTAACCTGTTTTCATTATTGCTTATCGTGTCAATAATAACTGTAAGCATGATGCAGTATGTTTTCTGATACAGTTTGTACTAATAGTGGCCAAAGTAACAGGAGCTGCATATTTACAGTGATGTATTATACTGTACTTTTTGCATAAATAAAATCTTTTGTGAACAATGTTTGGACTGCATAAACAACCCACTATAATATTTAAATTTCTTCACTACTCTATTACAATTAAATATTGTACATGGTTTTCTAGGCAGCATAGGGTTGCAGTCAAGTAATTTTAACACAAATTGTATTATTACAGTTTAAAAACCTAGCCAAACAATACTATAATATTTTTTCTCATGCAACAAATATACATATTGAATAAATAACGATTATTTCAGGTCCAACACAAGCCAGCATCAGCAGAATATTCACCAGAATAACAAACATCATGAGTACCAAGGCTGCTGAGGAAATTAATATGCCATCAACACCACAACAGTTGTAAACATCAGCCCAAGCCTTCAGCAGGGTCACCAACTTCCCACGAGTAATTGAAGCTATAGATGGTAAACTTCATAGTTTTATTGATGAAATCCATAATGCTAGTTGTTTTCCTTGTTGTTAGAACCCAATCATATAGAGACATGCTGTATAATAAATGATCAGTCTCCCCCCACCAACATTGTTGTGATTCTTGGCTCTACAACATACAAGGTGTAAGAGAGGTAACAGTTTTTTACCCTCAATATTAACTTCAACCTTGCCTTGTGTACTTTCCTCTTGAGGAATTATATTGGTTTGGCTTATATAATACTGTACCTGTATACAGTCCTATATATACTATATCATTCCTTTGTTTAGAGTATGAGGCAGACAGATAAAATTGATCCTATTGTTAAACAATATATTAATATTTATGCTATGTATGCAGGTACACACGTTGCCATCAAGGCTTCAAGTATTGATGAGACCATGTACTGTACGTCAATAGAAAAAGATTAAATTCACTAAACTTTCAAGTTATTTGTGATGGAAATGGCTTGATCATCAATTATTCTGCCAGATTTCCAGGTACTGTACTGTATTTCATGTACCTAGATTTAAATAATGTGTGTAAATAAGAAATTTTGTGTAAGATACTGTTTAGTATATGGTCTATATTATTGCATACCCTTGTATATAAAAAAATTCCCAAAACCTGCATGGTTATATCTCTTTAAAAATCAAGTTTGATATAAAAAGTCTTCTCATTGACACTAGGGTTGCCAAGTGTATTAAAACATTATATATATGTGAGGGCTTCTTGGCATAACATTTGAAGTAGAACCACATGCTTTAATACATGTATCACTTTGCAGGATCCACTTATGATGCCTACATTTGAAGGAACAGCAACTTGAGGCAACACTTTAGTAGAGGCACTTTGGGGACTACTTACTCCTAGGTTGGTATCATGAGATGTTTTAACAAGTGTACAGTTCTAAGGCTGTATGATATACATATTCCTCCCAGATGAGTTTATGTATGGTTATATATGTATGTACAGTATGTATAAATAGTTCATCTTTCTGGTAACAATGTGTTGCAGGTGACAGTGGGTACCCATTGGAGCCTTTTCTCATGACCCCAGTCACCAATCCCACAAATGAGGCAGAAGAACTCTACTACAGGGCCCTTGTAAGAACAAGGGTCATTGTGGAGCTGACCTTAGGAGTTGTGAAAAATCGCTTCAGGTTAGGAAGTGACTTTTTAATATCCCTTCGGTTTCAACAAATCACAAGCAAACTCTCTATATAGTTATAATTTGCTCCCTCTCCAAACCTCAATTCTAATTTCATAAGAATTTCCAATCAATGGCAAGGTTTCTAAATCTTTTGACTTTATAATGAAATGAAAATTTCACCTTTATTAATGTATTTCATATGATTACTTTGTGTACACATTGGTCCATAAAATCCACTGTTACATTTTCCTTTTATATCCCTCTAATAAATGGTATCTAACAGATGTATTCATCGGTTTGGTGGAGAATTACAGTACACTCCTTTGAGATCTGCAAAGATTGTAAGTGCTTGTCTCCTGCTGCACAACCGGTGTGTCAGTAGGAGTATTCCTGACCCTAACAATGTAAGTATACACTGTGGCTTAGTATTTATTGTAGCATTAACTTACCTTACTGTGCTACTATATAAGTACAATGAGACACCAGTAATTACTTCAATTACAGTAATTATTATAATACTGTACAATGCAATCTCTGCAATTGCACTGCTTCAACCCTGAAGTTTGTCTTAATATATCAATGTTTTTCAGTGATTTCTAAAATCCCTTAATACCTTCATTTTCCAGCATCTACCAGAAGAGGACATGCCTATTGAGGCCCATGTAGTTGGAGCTGGTGATCATGGTGGCACGGGTAGACAGACACGTGACGAGATCATACCGGAGTTTTATGGTCGAAAGGGGGTTTAAAAAAATAAAATTATGTCTTGGTTACTAGTGTATTTATTTACCAACTTATTATGTCTGTGTCTGTTGGTGTTTTGCTATATGTTTTTTTAATGTGGCATGTGACAGAATGTTTGGTAACATTGGTACAGTATTGGCATGCAGAATCACCAAACTATATATATATACTGTATATCTATTTCCTAAGTTGGTGTTATCAGTTATATTTACATTACGATTACATGGTTTTTCCAATAGGATATTAGAATGTTTATTGTGTTGCTGGAATGTGTGACTGTATGCAGTTCAGTGTTATTTACAGTATGCTCCTAACTTAGCTAGGAGCATGCTATTACTGTCTTCCCTACCATGACAACACTGTATGCTCCTAGCCAAATTAGTAGCATACTGTATGCAACACATCCTGATCCAAAGTTATTTTCCTTATTTCACAATAAACACTCTTACAATAGAAGCCAGCACTATAATGGCTTCAGCTGCTTGTCTCTGTGCTGCTGCACTTTCTCTAATAGCAGCTGTGGCTTCCTGCTGACTCCATCATCACTTCTAGGATGTCCCTAATGTCCTCTTGTGCATGGAGGAAGTGTGGCAACAATACGTATTCTGCTGTGTGTTCAGAATAAACAATGTTATTAAATGATCTTCAGAGAATGGATCATGGATTCACCACTATAAGCACTGACAGGAGGTGGGAACAGGATTAGAATATTGGGTATTAGTTAGATGGCAGAACACAGAGTGCTACGAAAATAGAACACAGTACACTACTGTAAATACAGTACTGTGTTATACGTCATTGTTTTAAACAAAATACAAGTATGTTAATAATTAATGAAATGCTAAAACCAAGTACTGTATACTGAATGATTAATGTAATTACCATACAAAGAGTGCATAAAATCAATAAGCATTTCATAACCTTTTCATTATTTACATTTCGTATGACTCTAAAAACTATTTTCAGATACTAAATAAAAACTGTGGACGTACCTGCTGAGTTTGAAATGAAAAAGTCGAGTACACTCAGTAGAGCGATACGAAGACACTTGTTTTGACAGCTGCCAGCTGATCGCGGTTTTTAAACAAACGCGCCATGTCACACGCTTCGTAATTGGCTACGAGGTGTCCATGACGTCATTGATGACTCTAGCCAATCAGAGGCGTGTACCAGTTACCGCGCTCCTAACAACAGGTGGGCAGAGGCTTCTTGGATCAGGGCGAAGTTAACGACGCCTGCATGTAGTTAGTTATTAACGACATCGGTATTAGCGACGCGTCGCTAAACAATCTCTTTGGATTCCACCCCTGAATTCCTAACCCTTCCTTCCTCACTCGTGCAACAACAATGGTGAAAGAAGGCATCCTTGCCTTACACCTCTCTTATACTTTCCAGTGAGTCCAGTCACCACCCACCCTGTTTCTAATTCGCCCATACTGTACACTGCCCTGGGGTGGAATCCAAAGAGATTGTTTAGCGACGCGTCGCTAATACCGATGTCGTTAATAACTAACTACATGCAGGCGTCGTTAACTTCGCCCTGATCCAAGAAGCCTCTGCCCACCTGTTGTTAGGAGCGCGGTAACTGGTACACGCCTCTGATTGGCTAGAGTCATCAATGACGTCATGGACACCTCGTAGCCAATCACGAAGCGTGTGACATGGCGCGTTTGTTTAAAAACCGCGATCAGCTGGCAGCTGTCAAAACAAGTGTCTTCGTATCGCTCTACTGAGTGTACTCGACTTTTTCATTTCAAACTCAGCAGGTACGTCCACAGTTTTTATTTAGTATCTGAAAATAGTTTTTGTTGTCATACGAAATGTAAATAATGAAAAGGTTATGAAATGCTTATTGATTTTATGCACTCTTTGTATGGTAATTACATTAATCATTCAGTATACAGTACTTGGTTTTAGCATTTCATTAATTATTAACATACTTGTATTTTGTTTAAAACAATGACGTATAACACAGTACTGTATTTACAGTAGTGTACTGTGTTCTATTTTCGTAGCACTCTGTGTTCTGCCATCTAACTAATACCCAATATTCTAATCCTGTTCCCACCTCCTGTCAGTGCTTATAGTGGTGAATCCATGATCCATTCTCTGAAGATCATTTAATAACATTGTTTATTCTGAACACACTGCAGAATACGTATTGTTGCCACACTTCCTCCATGCACAAGAGGACATTAGGGACATCCTAGAAGTGATGATGGAGTCAGCAGGAAGCCACAGCTGCTATTAGAGAAAGTGCAGCAGCACAGAGACAAGCAGCTGAAGCCATTATAGTGCTGGCTTCTATTGTAAGAGTGTTTATTGAGAAATAAGGAAAATAACTTTGGATTAGGATGTGTTGCATACAGTATGCTACTAATTTGGCTAGGAGCATACAGTGTTGTCATGGTAGGGAAGACAGTAATAGCATGCTCCTAGCTAAGTTAGGAGCATACTGTAAATAACACTGAACTGCATACAGTCACACATTCCAGCAATACAATAAACATTCAAGATCCCATTGGAAAAACCATGTAATCGTAATGTCAATATAACCGATAACACCAACTTAGGAAATAGATATACAGTATATATATAGTTTGGTGATTCTGCATGCCAATACTGTACCAATGTTACCAAACATTCTGTCACATGCCACATTAAAAAAACATATAGCAAAACACCAACAGACACAGACATAATAAGTTGGTAAATAAATACACTAGTAACCAAGACATAATTTTATTTTTTTAAACCCCCTTTCGACCATAAAACTCCGGTATGATCTCGTCACGTGTCTGTCTATCCGTGCCACCATGATCACCAGCTCCAACTACATGGGCCTCAATAGGCATGTCCTCTTCTGGTAGATGCTGGAAAATGAAGGTATTAAGGGATTTTAGAAATCACTGAAAAACATTGATATATTAAGACAAACTTCAGGGTTGAAGCAGTGCAATTGCAGAGATTGCATTGTACAGTATTATAATAATTACTGTAATTGAAGTAATTACTGGTGTCTCATTGTACTTATATAGTAGCACAGTAAGGTAAGTTAATGCTACAATAAATACTAAGCCACAGTGTATACTTACATTGTTAGGGTCAGGAATACTCCTACTGACACACCGGTTGTGCAGCAGGAGACAAGCACTTACAATCTTTGCAGATCTCAAAGGAGTGTACTGTAATTCTCCACCAAACTGATGAATACATCTGTTAGATACCATATATTAGAGGGATATAAAAGGAAAATGTAACAGTGGATTTTATGGACCAATGTGAACAAAAAGTAATCATATGAAATACATTAATAAAGGTGAAATTTTCATTTCATTATAAAGTCAAAAGATTTAGAAACCTTGCCATTGATTGGAAACTCTTATGAAATTAGAATTGAGGTTTGGAGAGGGAGCAAATTATAACTATATATAGAGTTTGCTTGTGATTTGTTGAAACCGAAGGGATATTAAAAAGTTACTTCCTAACCTGAAGCGATTTTTCACAACTCCTAAGGTCAGCTCCACAATGACCCTTGTTCTTACAAGGGCCCTGTAGTAGAGTTCTTCTGCCTCATTTGTGGGATTGGTGACTGGGGTCATGAGAAAAGGCTCCAATGGGTACCCACTGTCACCTGCAACACATTGTTACCAGAAAGATGAACTATTTAGACATACTGTACATACATATATAACCATACATAAACTCACATGGGAGGAATATGTATATCATACAGCCTTAGAACTGTACACTTGTTAAAACATCTCATGATACCAACCTAGGAGTAAGTAGTCCCCAAAGTGCCTCTACTAAAGTGTTGCCTCAAGTTGCTGTTCCTTCAAATGTAGGCATCATAAGTGGATCCTGCAAAGTGATACATGTATTAAAGCATGTGGTTCTACTTCAAATGTTATGCCAAGAAGCCCTCACATATATATAATGTTTTAATACACTTGGCAACCCTAGTGTCAATGGGAAGACTTTTTATATCAAACTTGATTTTTAAAGAGATATAACCATGCAGGTTTTGGGAAATTTTTCATATACAAGGGTATGCAATAATACAGACCATATACTAAACAGTATCTTACACAAAATTTCTTATTTACACACATTATTTAAATCTAGGTACATGAAATACAGTACAGTACCTGGAAATCTGGCAGAATAATTGATGATCAAGCCATTTCCATCACAAATAACTTGAAAGTTTAGTGAATTTAATCTTTTTCTATTGACGTACAGTACATGGCCTCATCAATACTTGGAGCCTTGATGGCAACGTGTGTACCTGCATACATAGCATAAACATTAATATATTGTGTAACAATAGGATCAATTTTATCTGTCTGCCTCATACTCTAAACAAAGGAATGACATAGTATATACAGGACTGTATACAGGTACAGTATTATATAAGCCAAACCAATATAATTCCTCAAGAGGAAAGTACACAAGGCAAGGTTGAAGTTAATATTGAGGGTAAAAAACTGTTACCTCTCTTACACCTTGTATGTTGTAGAGCCAAGAATCACAACAATGTTGGTGGGGGGAGACTGATCATTTATTATACAGCATGTCTCTATATGATTGGGTTCTAACAACAAGGAAAACAACTAGCATTATGGATTTCATCAATAAAACTATGAAGCTTACCATCTATAGCTTCAATTACTCGTGGGAAGTTGGTGACCCTGCTGAAGGCTTGGGCTGATGTTCACAACTGTTGTGGTGTTGATGGCATATTAATTTCCTCAGCAGCCTTGGTACTCATGATGTTTGTTATTCTGGTGAATATTCTGCTGATGCTGGCTTGTGTTGGACCTGAAATAATCGTTATTTATTCAATACGTATATTTGTTGCATGAGAAAAAATATTATAGTATTGTTTGGCCAGGTTTTTAAACTGTAATAATACAATTTGTGTTAAAATTACTTGACTGCAACCCTATACTGCCTAGAAAACCATGTACAATATTTAATTGTAATAGAGTAGTGAAGAAATTTAAATATTATAGTGGATTGTTTATGCAGTCCAAACATTGTTCACAAAAGATTTTATTTATGCAAAAAGTACAGTATGATACAGCACTGTATATATGCAGCTCCTGTTACTTTGGCCACTATTAGTACAAACTGTATCAGAAAACATACTGCATCATGCTTACAGTTATTATTGACACGATAAGCAATAATGAAAACAGGTTACAAAGTACAATAGAGCCATTTTGTATTCAACCAATTTTTCTCATGTGTTTCAAGACCTTTATTATGATATGATATGCTTATCTTATATGGTACTTGCTTATGTAAATTGCTGATATTCTTTATCCTTGAATAGGTATGGCACAAACAATGCATCTTTGAGCATCAAGTCTAAATAAATCTTAGTATAATGGACAAATTGAAATACAGTATTTAGAATAAAATTTTTTTTTTTATTGGTTATACTTAATTAAGGTATATATTTGTATATACAGTACAGTATATATATATATTAATATTTTTTACTTGATTTGATATATACATAAATTATGTTAAGGAAATCTGAGGATAATACATTGAGAAGATATCTATAGATAGGCTACAGTAAATTAGGGAGGAGTAACCACTAGCCTAACTTTTAAAACTAAAAAGAAAAGAAAATAATACGCATTATATTTTACTCACCTCTTGTGTCTCCAATTAACCTGGTGAAAGGAGCCACTGGCATACACTCTCAAGGCAATCAATAGCTGGGTATGTGGCAGTATGGGATTTCCTCGCCTTGTTCTTCTCCTCAGCAGGGGTGAGAACTCATCGATCAATGAGCTGCGTCAGCTCATGCCGAGGAAAGTGGTAGTGCCTTATCAGCTCGTTGTCATTGAGAGCTAGAGGGTCCAGACGGTCTCGAAAGCATCTCTCTCTCCTTAGAGCCCTTGCTGCCATGTCAGCCAACACGTGAAGTAGCCTCACTGCTGCCTCAGTCCGCTGACTGGCAGTGTGAGACCAGTCACCGATGTACAGTACAAGCAGTACTTGAAATGTTGTCTAGCATGCTTTTTGCGTGTTTAACGGCACTTTGTTTACATCTTGCCGTCTTTAAATATATATTGATATCAATTTCCACTGTAATCAATGAGAAATATTCACTAAATATGATGATATCTGAGCCCATATGGTGCACGTCGTTAACTTCTACCAGCTTTTACTACACCTCCCTAGGTGTTGTTATTAACGACGTCGCTAACGCGCCCGTGACGTCATCATTTTGCTTCTTGGATCGCGTCGGTAGTGGCCGACGTCGCTAACTCGAGTTACCGACGTTGTTAAGTTTCTTGGATCCGGTCCCTGGTTTCCTGATTGGCTGATTGAATGGGGTGCCATGTTTGCTTTTTTCTTTTCTTTTTCTATAGCTCACCTCGTATTTCTGTCTGTATTATATCACTTCTCATGCCATTTTATGCAATAAATATTAGAATACCTTTTAAGAATGCCTATGAAGACAGATATCTATTTATCTAAGTAAAACTGAGAGAAACAAAATTGACTGGAATATTGTGTTCGTTTACGTTTTCAGATAGTCGACTTGGATTTGAATTTAACTTTCTTGTGTGTGTTTATATGGTCAATGCAACAGATGGACATGATTTGCATATATGAAATAACAAATGAGAATTTTCTTTGCATCTCAGGATCATACAATGAAGTTAATGAAGGGTTAATTTAAATGTTTATATCAACGAGTCAAGGGTTAAGGACAATGTTTGTTTGTTCAGCCAATCACCAGCTGCCAATGCAATGTTGACATTTTACATATCACTGTTGTCAGACGAGATGAAATAAACTATAGTATCTAGCAACTGTACATTTTTTCTATACAAACTTGACAGCTATCGCAGAAAACACAAAGTATGAGCAAAAATGGTGGCTGTCTAGTCTCTCTTATATAGGGTCTCTATGTTGGAGTAGGGGGACAGGCTTGGGGGGTGCGGGAATAGGGGGACAGGCTTGGGGTGGGTAGAAAGCCTGTAAGCTATTCCTGCCCCCCATAAACCCGCCCCCCCCCCCAAGCCTGTCCCCCTATTCCCGCACCCCCTTATCAAGAGACAGTTAGGGACAACCTTGAAATGAAAGAGAACTCCTATATATTAATTTAAAATATCAAAATTTGTTGCCACATGACCTTGCTGAATTCAAATAAATTTCCGGTATTTATTGAGAGAATGACCGTTTTGTAGCAGTGTTGCCAGATCCGGCTAGGTCCCAATATTTTGCCCCGGTCATTTCCTGTAATTTACCACGGTTATTACCCGGTAGTTTGCCCAGGTTAGGTACCGGTAGTGTGGTGTTGTCTAGATTAGGTTAGGTAAGGTCAGGCTAATTTCAATATGCCCTATCTTGGAAATGGGGCATTTGCGGAGGAAATGCCATAGAAGAAAATAGTTTTAGAATGATCTAAATAAGTGGGTAATAAAGGTAGAAAAACCGTACGCGATAACAGTAATTCTTTCAATATTTATCGAATTTCCCTTTCTTCGTTAGCTGATAAAACAATAAATAAGTTAAGTACCTTCTGTTAATTTATTACACACACAAGTTAAGTACCATCTTTTAAATTACTACAAGCAGCTACCAGCTACTCAGAACAATAACACACTTTCACACGTTAACTATCGTCTTTTGATTTACTACAAGCAGCTACAAGCTACTCAAAAATGACACACACACACACACACACACGTTAACTACCATCATTTAAGTTACTACAAGGAGCTACACGCTACTCAGAAAAGACACACACACACACACACACGTTAACTACCATCTTTTAAATTGCTACAAGCAGCTACATGCTACTAAAAAAAAAATCACACACACACATTAAGTACAGTACCATCTTTTAATTTACTACCAGCAGCTACACGCTACTCAGAAAAGACACACACACACACCATTGAGTCATACATACACACCGGTGAGTCATACATACACACTGCTGAGTCATACACACACACACACCATTGAGTCATACATACACACTGCTGACTCATACACACACACACACACCATTGAGTCATACACACACACACACACACCATTGAGTCATACACACACACTGCTGACTCATACACACACACACCATTGAGTCATACATACACACCGGTGAGTCATACATACACATCGTGAGTCATACATACACATCGTGAGTCATACATACACACCATTGAGTCATACATACACACTGCTGACTCATACACACACACACACATCGCTGAGTCATGCCAGAGGGGTTTGGCTGACACTCCCTCGGTTACCATGACATCCGTTCTGTTTACTATACCATTGATTATTATGTATGAATTTTTTATGTTTGTGTCGTTTAGTTGGGGCTTATACTAAACGCAATTCATTTCCATCTACCACTGTGGGTTCTGTGTTGTTTAGTTAGGGCTTATACTAAACGCAATTCATTTCCATCTACCACTGTGGGTTCTGTGTTGTTTAGTTAGGGCTTATACTAAACGCAATTCATTTCCATCTACCACTGTGGGTTCTGTGTTGTTTAGTTAGGGCTTATACTAAACGCAATTCATTTCCATCTACCACTGTGGGTTCTGTGTTGTTTAGTTAGGGCTTATACTAAACGCAATTCATTTCCATCTACCACTGTGGGTTCTGTGTTGTTTAGTTAGGGCTTATACTAAACGCAATTCATTTCCATCTACCACTGCGGGTTCTGTGTTGTTTAGTTAGGGCTTATACTAAACGCAATTCATTTCCATCTACCACTGTGGGTTCTGTGTTGTTTAGTTAGGGCTTATACTAAACGCAATTCATTTCCATCTACCACTGTGGGTTCTGTGTTGTTTAGTTAGGGCTTATACTAAACGCAATTCATTTCCATCTACCACTGTGGGTTCTGTGTTGTTTAGTTAGGGCTTATACTAAACACCAGCAGTGGTAGAAATATATAGGCGTGGTTCAGGAGGGGGGGAGGGGAGGTTGATAGCAGTGTTGCCAGATCACCATGACGACATTTTGGGAACTTCTGCGAACCCCGCCTAAATATCTCGTGTATAAACCCCCCTTTCCCCCCACCCCAACCCCAACCCCACTCCTTCTCGTGTATAAACCCCCTTTCCCCCCACCCCAACCCCAACCCCACTCCTTCTCGTGTATAAACCCCCCTTTCCCCCCCCCCAACCCCACCCCTTCTCGCCCCCTCACCTCCCCCCTAACTATCAACGAGACAGATAATCAATAACGACTGTTTTGCTGTTATTCTTCTCACCTCGTTTGGTTTGCCTTGGTGGTGGTGAATATTTTTTTAAGGGACCCTGTGATGTAGTCAGATAATTGGAGATTATTTAATTAATTAAGAGTCCTTTATATATTACCATGAAACACACACACACACACCTACATGGATGGAGTCTCTAATTTCGTGGCATAGACAGGAGGAATCAAAAGCCTCCAATTTATTTTCACACACGATCACAGGGTCCATAATTAAGAGGGTGTTGTTGTTGTTGTTGTTGTGTTATTAAATGTAGTTGTTATTCTCCTTACCTCGCGTGTTATGCCTTGGTGATGAATATTTAATTTAAGGGGGTGCGGGAGTAGGGGGCAGGCTTGGGGAGGGTTAAGGGTTGCAGGAATAGTTGACAGGCTTTCTACCCACCCCAAGCCTGTCCCCCTATTCCCGCACCCCCCAAGCCTGTCCCCCTACTCCAACATAGAGACCCTATATAAGAGAGACTAGACAGCCACCATTCTTGCTCATACTTTGTGTTTTCTGCGATAGCTGTCAAGTTAGTATAGAAAAAATGGGTAAATATTGAAAGAATTACCGTTATCGCGTACGGTTTTTCTACCTTCATTACCCACTTATTTAGACCATTCTAATACTATTTTCTTCTATGGCATTTCCTCCGCAAATGCCACATTTCCAAGATAGGGCATATTCAAATGGGGCATTTTGAAATTAGCCTGACCTAACCTAACCTAGACCACAGCACACTACCGGGACCTAACCTGGGCAAACTACCGGAAAATAACCGTGGTAGAGTACAGGAAATGACCGGGGCAAAATACTGGGACCAAGCCGGATCTGGTAACACTGCTACAAAACGGTCATTCTTTCAATAAATACCAAAAAATGTACAGTTGCTAGATACTATAGTTTATTTCATCTCGTCTGACAACAGTGATATGTAAAATGTCAACATTGCATTGGCAGCTGGTGATTGGCTGAACAAACAAACATTGTCCTTAACCCTTGACTAGTTGATATAAACATTTAAATTAACCCTTCATTAACTTCATTGTATGATCCTGAGATGCAAAGAAAATACTCATTTGTGTTCGTTGTGTTCGTTTACGTTTACAGATGGTCCACTTGTATTTAAATTTAACTTTCTTGTGTGTGTTTATATGGTCAATGCAACAGATGAACATGATTTGCATATATGAAATAACAAATGAGTATTTTCTTTGCATCTCAGGATCATACAATGAAGTTAATGAAGGGTTAATTTACATGTTTATATCAACGAGTCAAGGGTTAAGGACAATGTTTGTTTGTTCAGCCAATCACCAGCTGCCAATGCAATGTTGACATAATAGGTGTGTATGTTTTCGTGGCAATATTTGAAGGACTCATTTATTAGGAATCAATGTAACAAAAGGGAATTACCACCTTAATGGGTTAGTAGTAGTAGTAGTAGTAGTACAGTCACGAGCACGAATAAGTATACATCTTTAAAGTTTTGAACACTACAATACAATTCACCATTGAACTAATTCCAATGGAGATGATATTATTATTATTATTATTATTGTACATTAATTAATTTACTATCTCAAGGTATTCCAAGCACACATATGAATACTTAATTAGTGCTCGTGACTGTACAGTACGTGTTAGTGGAGGCTTGGCTTGGCTTGGCAGGGATTAAGGTGCTAATTATTATTATTATTATTATTATTATTATTATTATTATTTTTATTTATTTTTTTTTTTTTGTACATTGGAGTGCCTTGATTCCTCTAAAGTATACTATAGGAAACAGGGTAAATATTGAATGAATTACCGTTATTGTGTACGTTTTTTCTACCTTCATTACCCACTTATTTAGACCATTCTAAGACTTTTCTTCTATGGCATTTCCTCCACAAATGCCCCATTTCCAAGATAGGGCATATTCAAATGGGGCATTTTAAAATTAGCCTGACCTTACCTGACCTGACCTAACCTAACCTAGACCACAGCAGACTACCGTGACCTAACCTGGGCAAACTACCGGGAAATAACCGTGGTTAAGTACAGAAAATGACCGGGACAAAGTACTGGGACCCAGCCGGATCTGGCAACACTGCTACAAAACGGTAATTCTTTCAATAAATACCGGAAAGAGGAAAAAAAAAACATGACCAGATATTATCAACAAAAATAATGCTGTTGGCCTGTTGTTGTTGTTGTTGTTTGGAGGAATAAACAGAATAAATAGATTCTAAGCCTAAGTATCTTAATTAAGGGGGAAGTTTTGTGTTGGTAATTTTGGAGCAACTGAATCCTCCAAACTATTCCAAGCAACAGAACGCCATTATTTTTGTTCTTCTGCTGGTCCTCATGAGGCTGGCATACTTTGGAGGAATCAAGGCACTCTAGTTTTTTTTTTTTTTTTTTTTTTTTTTTTTTTTAAGGGTGAAGTAGAGTGTTGTTGGTAAATCTGGAGCAACTGTATATTCCTCCATTCTATTCCAGGCAACAGCTAATTAGGCTACCATTACTTTAGTTATAATATAGTCCTGTTTCCTGGCATACTTTGGAGGAATCAAGGCTCTCCAATTTAATGTACCCTAATATATATATATATATATATATATATATATATATATATATATATATATATATATATACAAAAGTCGTTGAAACTCTATAGTGAATAATATTGTATGGAATATATTATTATGGCATATTATGATTTAAGTAGTGTTAGGTATCATTATTTGAATATAGAAATTGTATTCCTAGATATTATATATTATATACACCGAATTTAACTGTTAAATATAAGCATGGAACATTAATTTGATTTCTGGGTTTGTTTACATTTCTACTTTCGGTTATTAGTCTTTTATTTATATATATATATTTTACTGTATGTATAATTATAGCCCCAATTTATAGTCTGACATGTCCTCATTATATTTATTTATACATTAACATTTTCTTGTACATTTACGAACACATGAAATAGACACACTTAAAAAAAAAAGAGGCCCCTTATAAACCATAGAATAGAATATGTTGTAATAATAATAACAATAACAACATCAATAATAATAATAATGATGACAATAATATCAACACCACCACCAACAACAACAATAATAATACAATAACAACAATAATAAAAATAATAACAACAACAATAATAATAATAATAATAATAACAATAACAACATCAATAATAATAATAATAATAACAATAACAACATCAATAATAATAATAATAATGATGACAATAATATCAACACCACCACCAACAACAACAATAATAATACAATAACAACAATAATAAAAATAATAACAACAACAACAATAACAACAATACCAACAACAATAATAATAATAATAATAATAACAACATCAATAATAATAATAATGATGACAATAATATCAACACCACCACCAACAACAACAATAATAAAAATAATAACAACAACAACAATAATAATAATAATAATAATAATAATAATAGTAATAACAACACTACCACCACCAACAACAACAATAATAATAATAATAATAATAATTGAGTATATAATAATTTTTCCCTTTGACAGTTTTGGGTATTCCTGCTTAATAATAATAATAAATTTTTCCTTTTACAGTTTTGGGTATTCCTGCTGCGATTTTCGTGGTGTTAGGGATTGTAGTTATCATCATTAATATAATTCCTGATGCTACGAATCCTGGTAAGTATGTATGTGTATATGTGTGTGTGTGTGTGTGTGAGAGAGAGATAATAATAATAAGGTATTATTACAGAATAACTGGGTTTTTGGCTAGGATCGCGCAGTGTTACCACATCCGGCTAGGTCCTGGGAATTTGCCCCAGTCACTTTATGATAGTTTACACCGGTTATATCCCGGTAGTTTGCCCAGGTTAGGTCCCGGTAGTCTGATGTTGTCTAGGTTAGGTTAGGTCAGGTCAGGTCAGGTCAGACTAATTTCCAAATTATGTTTGTAAAACGGGGCATATCTCGAAAACGGGGCATCTCCGAAAGAAACACCATAGAATAAAAGTGTTTTAGAATGGTCCAAAATAGTGGGTAATGATACTAAAATACACAATATAGTGAACCCAGTTCTTCTGTAAATTTACCAATAATAATAATAATAATAAGTGGTTTATTAATATATAGCAGCCCAGGGGTTGAAAATATACACAATACAATAAATAAATTACATGAAAATGAATGGATATGATATTGGGTATTTTATAGAAGTTAAAAAAAATAAAATAAAAATATACAGCTTGGTGTGTGTGTGTGTGTGTGTGTGAGGAGAGGTAGGTGAGGGATTATGAGAGGTAAGTAAAGGGATATAAGCTGATAGGTACTGTTATTATTATTATTACTGATATCATTATTATTATTATTATTATTATTAACGGTATCATTATTATTATTATTACCGGTATCATTATTATTATTATTATTATTACCGGTATCATTATTATTATTATTATTACCGGTATCATTATTATTATTATTACTATTATTACCGGTATCATTATTATTATTATTATTACCGGTATCATTATTATTATTATTATTACCGGTATCATTATTATTATTATTATTACCGGTATCATTATTATTATTATTATTACCGGTATCATTATTATTATTATTACTATTATTACCGGTATCATTATTATTATTATTATTACCGGTATCATTATTATTATTATTATTACCGGTATCATTATTATTATTATTATTACCGGTATCATTATTATTATTATTATTACCGGTATCATTATTATTATTATTATTATTATTACAGTTTTTTTTTTTTTTTTTTTTTTTTTTTTTCTATATTAAAAAAAAGATGGGGACTAAAGGCCACGGGCCCGCTCTCTGTCCCCATCTGCATAGTCGTTAGTGGAAGTGTCTAAAATCATGTCCAATTTCGTTCGAGATGCCTAGATACATTGCGTTTGAAGGAACATAAGTCGTAGTAAGGTGGAAAGATGGATGAAGGTAGAGTGTTCCAGAGTTGACCAGTTGTGTATATGAAAAACTCTTGCATTAGGGAGTTGGACAGAAAAGGGGTGAGAACGAGAGGCTTGACGAGTGTTGCATGCTCTCCTGAGGGGAAGAAGCATACATTGAGAGAGTTCAGAAGAGCAATGTCCAGTGTAGTAGCGATAGAAGAGAGAAAGTGGTGCAACATTGCAGCGAAGAGAGAGAGGTTGTAGTGAATCAGTAAGAGGAGGAGAGTTGATGAGATGAAAAGCCTTTGATTCCACCTTGTCCAGGAGTGTTGTGAATGTTGAACCACCCCACACATGAGAGCCATACTCCATACAGGGGCGGATGAGACCCCTGTACAGAAATAGCAACTGTGAGGGGGTGAAATAATCACGGAATCTGCGCAGCACACCCAACTTCTTTGAGGCGGTTTTAGCAAGAGAGGTAATGTGATCTCTCCAAGAGAGATTATGAGAGAAAGAGACTCCAAGAATATTAAGAGAGGGGGAAAGGTTAAGTTGTGTGTCATTGAAGGAGAGGGGATAGTCATCAGGAAGATTAGTACAAGTCGAAAGATGAAGGAACTGTGTTTTTGAAGCAGTTAGAGATGAGGGAAAGATGAGTAGTGAGGCGTGCTACTGCATCATCACGTGATGTGGAGAGAAGCTGCTGGGATGGACGGTTGTCATAGTGAGTGGAGTAGTGTAGGTTGGAATCATCAGCATAGGAGTGGATAGGGGAAGAGGTACAGGTAAGAAGGTCATTAATGAACAGGAGAAAGAAGGTGGGTGATAGAACAGAACCCTGAGGAACACCACTATTAATAGACTTGGAAGAAGAACAGTGACCGTCTACAACAGCAGCTATAGAACGGCCAGAAAGGAAATCAGAGATAAAGGTACAGAGAGAGGGATAGAAACTGAATGAGGGCAGTTTGGAGATTAAAGCTTTGTGCCAGACTCTATCGAAAGCTTTGGATATGTCGAGGGCAACAGTAAAAGTTTCACCAAAGTTCCGAAAAGAGGTTGACCATGAATCAGAAAGGAGGGATAGAAGATCGCCAGTAGAGCGTCCTTGACGGAAACCATACTGATGATCTGAAAGAAGGTCGTGACAAATAAGGTGCTTATGAATTTTGGCGTTAAGAACAGATTCGAAGACTTTAGATAGACATGAGGTCAAAGCAATGGGGCGATAGTTGGAGGTTTGGGAGCGGTCACCTTTCTTCGGAACAGGTTGGATCAGAGCAAACTTCCAGCTAGAAGGAAAAGTGTTAGATGATAGACATAGACGGAACAGTTTGCCTAGGCAGGGTGTCAGTATGGAAGCACAGTTCTTGAGAACAACAGGAGGAATCCCATCAGGCCCATACGCCTTCCGAGTGTCAAGGCCAGAGAGGGCAGAAAATACTTCCTTTGAAGAGATTCTGATGACAGGCATAAGTAAGTCAGAGGGGGGTGGAGTTGGAGGAATAGAGCCGGAATCGTCCAGTGTGGAGTTAAAGGCAAAGGTTTGAGAGAAGAGTTCAGCTTTATCAGGTGAAGAGATGGCAACATTTCCATCAGGAAGGATGAGAGGAGGGAAAGAGGAAGAAGTAAAGTTACTGGAGAGATTTTTGGCTAGATGCCAGAAAGAACGAGAGGTGGAAGAGTTGGACAGATCATTGCACTTGGCACGGATGAAGGATTTTTTGGCTAGTCTGAGAACAGATTTGGCACGATTCCAGGCAGAAATATACAGAGCACGAGATTCATCAGTTTGAAGGCGTCGATACCGTCTGAAAGCTTCCTCCTTGTTGTGGACAGCAGTAGAACAAGCGTGATTAAACCAAGAGTTTCGTGAATTAGTAAGAGGGAAAGAATATGGAATGTATGCCTCCATGCCCGAGAGGATCACCTCTGTGATGCGTGCAGCACACTCAGAGGGACCCCGGCCACGAAAGCAAAAATCATTATTATTATTATTATTACCAGTATCATTGTTATTATTATTATTATTAATGTTATTACCGGTGTCATTATTATTATTATTATTATTATTATTATTATATTGCAGGCATCACCCTCCACCCATCACAGGTCGTAATATCATACAACTCCAGCCACAAACACAATGAATACATCACTGAACTCGACAAATTCATTGAAGGTCAGTTGTTGTTTAGTATTATACTCTTCCCAAACAAGGAAGGTTTCTCGGGCGAGGGCAGCTAATTGGCGCAGTGTTGCCACATTTATACCAAAACAAAGCTTTTCAGGTATGACGATCACTGACCGACCTGACCCAAACATGTGACCTTCACCACACACCCGCCTCAATAACAAAACAATGCCAACGTCTCATATGTGGTGCAGAAATAAACGCCACATGATTTATATAAACACATATTTTTTCTAGTAGAATTAACGAATTCTGTACAGCACATAATTATGTTAACATATGTAATATATAATGTGTATCTGATGCAAAACAAAAATCTGAATGGTGGTGAAATCACACTGGCGTGATGATCATAAACGGTGAATAAAACCCACTCTTGTTGACGGAAATAATATATTAATCCATACAGTTTCGGTGGACACTGCCACCATCTTCAGTGGTCTAGTGAGAAGAAAGAAATGACATAGATAGTACATAGGTATGAACTTATATACAGTTTGTGGAGAGGGGAGGGAAGGAGGTGTCAGTGGGATGGGGTAGAAGGAGGTGTCGGTGAGGGCAGGTCACGTGTTAATCCCCTTGGGCGTCACCTAGGTGTGGGTGAGGTGAGGTGAGGTGTGTGTGGTGAGGGAAGGGACATTTCTACCAAGGATCTCATTATTGGGTCTAATTTATACATACCATAACTAAGGTTGAAATTGCGGTATTTTTCAATGCACATTGATTCGATTATCTTACGTTTTCTAAAGTAGTTGCTTTTATACATCAGATGGCTACCTTGCCAATCAATTCTATGATTGGCATTACAAACATGGTTAAAAATAGCATTGTTTAAATTACACGTCTTAGTGGGATATTTATGTTCCTTAATTCTAGTTTCTAGGTTTCGGCCAGTCTCTCCTATGTAAACTAGTTCACAATCTTTGCATGGAATCTGAATAGTGTAAAATGTAATAATTTGTTGTTTATGGTTTTGATGTTTGTCATATCAGCATTAATCACCAGCCACTCCGTACAGCTCTTCCAGGTTTGGGAAGAGTATAGTAGTATTAGTATTATTATTAATTTTTTTTTTATTATTATTATTATTATTATTGTTGTTATATTGTTAAAATTCTTATTCTTCTTTTCCCCACCCCATACAGCCTATGAAACACCTCCCGCCAACTCTATAACCTGCAATGACACCTTAAACTAATCTTCCTTTTCTTTTCCCCTTCCCCATACAGCCTATGAAACACCTCCCACCAACTCTATAACCTGTAATGACACCTTAAACTAATCTTCCTTTTCTTTTCCCCTTCCCCATACAGCCTATGAAACACCTCCCACCAACTCTATAACCTGTAATGACACCTTAAACTAATCTTCCTTTTCTTTTCCCCTTCCCCATACAGCCTATGAAACACCTCCCACCAACTCTATAACCTGTAATGACACCTTAAACTAATCTTCCTTTTCTTTTCCCCTTCCCCATACAGCCTATGAAACACCTCCCGCCAACTCTATAACCTGTAATGACACCACCACACTTGGACCGGAAGAGTCATGTTGGTTTGAGGATAAATGGCTGGGTGGTGTGTGTGTTAAGAACAAGTGGGGCTACGTTAATATTGCTAATAATACATCACCTTGTATCCTTGTAACCCCTAATAAGGTAATGTATAGTAATAGTAATAGTAATAATGTATTGTATCCTTGTAACCCCCTAATATGGTAATGTATAATGATAGTAATAATAGTAATAATAATAGTAGTAGTAATAGTAACATGAGGGACAGAGTAGGGATGGACCAAGTAAGGAGGGAGTGTTGGAACAAAGTGGAAGAGTATGTAAAGGAGAGAAACATGAGGGACAGAGTAAGGAGAGGAGGGAGTGTTGGAACAGAGTGGAAGAGTATGTAAAGGAGAGAAACATGAGGGACAGAGTAAGGAGAGGAGGGAGTGTTGGAACAGAGTGGAAGAGTATGTAAAGGAGAGAAACATGAGGGACAGAGTAAGGATGGACCAAGTAAGGAGGGAGTGTTGGAACAGAGTGGAAGAGTATGTAAAGGAGAGAAACATGAGGGACAGAGTAGGGATGGACCAAGTAAGGAGGGAGTGTTGGAACAGAGTGGAAGAGTATGTAAAGGAGAGAAACATGAGGGACAGAGTAAGGAGGGAGTGTTGGAACAGAGTGGAAGAGTATGTAAAGGAGAGTAACATGAGGGACAGAGTAAGGAGGGAGTGTTGAAACAGAGTGGAGGAGTATGTAAAGGAGAGTAACATGAGGGACAGAGTAAGGAGGGAGTGTTGGAACAGAGTGGAAGAGTATGTAAAGGAGAGTAACATGAGGGACAGAGTAAGGAGGGAGTGTTGGAACAGAGTGGAAGAGTATGTAAAGGAGAGAAACATGAGGGACAGAGTAAGGAGAGGAGGGAGTGTTGGAACAGAGTGGAAGAGTATGTAAAGGAGAGAAACATGAGGGACAGAGTAAGGAGGGAGTGTTGAAACAGAGTGGAAGAGTATGTAAAGGAGAGAAACATGAGGGACAGAGTAAGGAGAGGAGGGAGTGTTGAAACAGAGTGGAAGAGTATGTAAAGGAGAGAAACATGAGGGACAGAGTAAGGAGGGAGTGTTGGAACAGAGTGGAAGAGTATGTAAAGGAGAGAAACATGAGGGACCAAGTAAGGAGGGAGTGTTGGAACAGAGTGGAAGAGTATGTAAAGGAGAGAAACATGAGGGACAGAGTAAGGAGGGAGTGTTGGAACAGAGTGGAAGAGTATGTAAAGGAGAGAAACATGAGGGACAGAGTAAGGAGAGGAGGGAGTGTTGGAACAGAGTGGAAGAGTATGTAAAGGAGAGAAACATGAGGGACAGAGTAAGGAGGGAGTGTTGGAACAGAGTGGAAGAGTATGTAAAGGAGAGAAACATGAGGGACAGAGTAAGGAGGGAGTGTTGGAACAGAGTGGAAGAGTATGTAAAGGAGAGAAACATGAGGGACAGAGTAAGGAGGGAGTGTTGGAACAGAGTGGAAGAGTATGTAAAGGAGAGAAACATGAGGGACAGAGTAAGGAGGGAGTGTTGGAACAGAGTGGAAGAGTATGTAAAGGAGAGAAACATGAGGGATAGAGTAAGGAGGGAGTGTTGGAACAGAGTGGAAGAGTATGTAAAGGAGAGAAACATGAGTGACAGAGTAAGGAGAGGAGGGAGTGTTGGAACAGAGTGGAAGAGTATGTAAAGGAGAGTAACATGAGGGACAGAGTAAGGAGGGAGTGTTGGAACAGAGTGGAAGAGTATGTAAAGGAGAGAAACATGAGGGACAGAGTAAGGAGGGAGTGTTGGAACAGAGTGGAAGAGTATGTAAAGGAGAGAAACATGAGGGACAGAGTAAGGAGGGAGTGTTGGAACAGGGAGAACTGGAGACACTTCTGCCGTGGCCACCCCCTTGTTGGGAGTCGAGGCGTCAGAGCTATAGATAGATAGATAGATAATAAAGGGTTACTTCCAGCCTGGAGATGAAGGCCTGTGTATATGTATGTAATAATAGTAATTGTAGTAGTAATAATAATAATAGTACAGTAGTAGTAATAATAATAATAATATTAGTAGTAATAATTATAATGGTAGTAGTAATAATAATAGTAGTAGTAATAATAATAATAGTTGTAGTAATAATTGTAGTAGTAGTAGTAATAATAATAGTAGTAGTAATAATTGTAGTAGTAGTAGTAATAATAATAATGTCTTGTATCCTTGTCACTCCTAATAAGGTAACGTATATTGATAGTATTAGTAATAATAAATAGGAGTAGTAGTAATAGTAATGATAATAATGCCTTATATTATTATTATTATTATTATTATTATTTTTTTTTTTTATCTTTCGACACTGGACATAGGCTTTATCAAGCCCGTTACCGTGGCCCAGGTCAACTGCTACTCACACACACACATGTCACGACTTATTATAATAATAATAATAATAATAATACCATAATAATAATAATATATCAAGCAAAGATTAGGACAAATTGCCTCTACACACACAATGTCTCGGGTGTATCTGTTTCATATGTCCACAACTGTACGGAATGCACTAATTTAGGAGTCATGGTAGTTGAATTGAGTGAAACACCAGGGTGGTAGCACGGATGTATTGTTCGTCCACATAGGTACACAAAAGGTTATACAAAACAGTGTTGGACAGAGTAGACAGAGTCCCAGAGTCCCAAACATGAACACAGTAATAATATACCAAACCAATACATAGCTACAAAGTAACTGCAGAAATGTTAAACATACAAGTGTTAATTAGGTGATTAAACACTAGGCGAGATTATATGAACACACAACAAGCGGCCAATATTTCATGATACACTCATCACCCCACACGATAGGTTACCATAATACAAAAGTTCACTTAACAACATTACATTAAATGATATACACAATATTTATATAACACAAGATAAACAATATGTAAACTTACCCAGACACAATAATTATAGTACAAGAGGACACTGCTCCCACGTGTTAACTTGAAGACGTAGTGAGAGTAAGTGACATGAATTCAAGAAACCAACCCAGAAGTAAACTACCACACAAATGACTGAAGCAGTAAACCACTAAACAAATGACTGAAACAGTAAACCACTAAACAAATGACTGAAACAGTAAACCACTAAACAAATGACTGAAACAGTAAACCACTAAACAAATGACTGAAACAGTAAACCACTAAACAAATGACTGAAACAGTAAACCACTAAACAAATGACTGAAACAGTAAACCACTAAACAAATGACTGAAACAGTAAACCACTAAACAAATGACTGAAACAGTAAACCACTAAACAAATGACTGAAACAGTAAACCACTAAACAAATGACTGAAACAGTAAACCACTAAACAAATGACTGAAACAGTAAACCACTAAACAAATGACTGAAACAGTAAACCACTAAACAAATGACTGAAACAGTAAACCACTAAACAAATGACTGAAACAGTAAACCACTAAACAAATGACTGAAACAGTAAACCACTAAACAAATGACTGAAACAGTAAACCACTAAACAAATGACTGAAACAGTAAACCACTAAACAAATGACTGAAACAGTAAACCACTAAACAAATGACTGAAACAGTAAACCACTAAACAAATGACTGAAACAGTAAACCACTAAACAAATGACTGAAACAGTAAACCACTAAACAAATGACTGAAACAGTAAACCACTAAACAAATGACTGAAGCTTGGTGTGTAAAACATATTACACATACACCATTTCACAACTAATATATGCATTAAAAATATATACAAACATATAATTACAAAATATAAGATCCAAAAGAAATATATGCTTAATACTACATTTACATACATTATAACATTACATAGTGTCACTACACTAATACCTATATATATATAGTATACAGGTGTTGTCATACCTGTTGTAAAGTTTCAGATAAACAATGTCAATATTACTGTTATTTTATCCAAGTGGTTGATTGGGTTCATATCTGTTACAAAGTTTCGGATAAACAACGTCATTATTACTGTCTCATTATTATTATTATTATTATTATTATTATTCTTACAGGTGGTTGAGTTCACATCTGTTATTGTACAAAGTTTCAGACAAAAACGTCATTATTACTATCTCATTATTATTATTTTTACAGGTGGTTGATTGAGTTCACAGCTGTTATTGTACAAAGATTATTATTATTATTATTATTATTATTATTACAGATGGTTGAGTTCACATCTGTTATTGTACAAAGATTATTATTATTATTATTATTACTATTATTATTATTATTATTATTATTATTATTATTACAGATGGTTGAGTTCACATCTGTTATTGTACAAAGATTATTATTATTATTATTATTATTTTTTTTTTTTATACAGGTGGTTGGTTGGGTTCCCGAGACCTACAGTACAAAAGAGGAACTGCCGAATGAAATGCCTCAGTATCTGAAGAACGTGATTATCAACGACTGGCACGATAGAGGGAGCATATACAAGGTGAGACAACACAAGAAATAAACACCCGGTGATTGTGTATGTAAATTGGAAGGTTACTGATTCCTCCTGACTATGCCACAAAACAAACACACAAGCTCCTTCTCTATAGCTGTGTGTGTGTGTGTGTGTGTGTGGAGGCTACTGATTCCTGACTGCCATAAAACAAACAAATAAAATCCTTCTCTATAGCTGTGTGTGTGTGTGTGTGTGTGTGTGTGTGTGTGTGGAGGCTACTGATTCCTCCTGACTATGCCACAAAACAAACACACAAGCTCCTTCTCTATAGCTGTGTGTGTGTGTGTGTGTGTGTGTGTGTGTGTGTGTGGAGGCTACTGATTCCTGACTACCACAAAACAAACAAATAAATAATAAATGGCAGATGGAGTTTAATGTAGATAAATGTCATGTTACAAATGTGTCGCAGAAAAAGAAAAGATAGATATAGATAACTTATGTCAACAAGGAATACCTACAATGAGAGGACACAGTAAGAAATTAATTAAAAGAAGAGGAGATAAAGATGTACAGAAATATAGTTTTCCAAATAGAGTAATAGACGAATGGAACAAATTACCAGAAAAAGTGGTGTGTGTCAAAAACATACATAACTTTAAAGAAAAATATGATAATTGTGATTTAAAATACAGGACATTACGAGCTGCACTCAATCCTGTAAAGATACAAATAGGTAAGAACACACACACACACTCTCTCTCTCAGTTTATTTATTTACAGTGGGCGTGGGTGTCATGTGAGGTAGTGTCTGGTGATGGTGAATGCACACACACACACACACACACACACTCTCTCTTCTCTCAATTTGGTGCTTACACTCGCATTCTATATCATTTTCCTATACACACACTTTCTCTCTCTCTCTCAATTTGCTACTTACACTCACACTCAGTCTCTCTTTCCTATACACTCTCTCTCTCTCTCTCTCTCTCTCTTTCCTATACACTCTCTCTCTCTCTCTCTTTCCTATACACTCTCTCTCTCTCTCTCTCTCTCTCTCTCTCTCTCTCACTTAGTTTATGTATTTACAGTGGGTGTGGGTGTCATGTGAGGTAGTGTCTGGTGATGGTGAATGTTCCATGACTCCTTGGCAAGGCTTCCCAGACTACTACTTCCCCTACAACGACAACACCAACTATAGGTCTCCAATCCTGGCTCCACGAATCAACTGGAGGGGTAAGCTAACTAAATAATAAGGAGGTATATATTATAGAATTAACTGGAGGGGTAAGCTAACTAATTAATAATAAGGTATATATTATAGAATTAACTGGAGGGGTAAGCTAACTAATTAATAAGGAGGTATATATTATTATAGCACTTTGTTTTGGGTGGGAAATCTGCGAGTGAATGATTCCACAAACCTATTCCCAGTAACATAACACCATTAATTTTGTTCATTTGGTCCTGTTTCCTGGCATACTTTGGAGGAATCAAGGCACTCCAATGTAACAAAAGTGAATTACCACCTTAACAGGGTACATATTAGAGTTTTGGTACAGCCACAATCAAATATCCACCGACACTTTCCTTCCATCGTAGTAAATATCTTGGTAATAAAGAACAACACGTGTATGATTTTGCAGCACCTCATAATAATAATAATAATTGAGGGGGTTGAGTTGACATAAGGTGTTGTTGTATGATTTTGCAGCACCTCATAATAATAATAATAATTGAGGGGGTTGAGTTGACATAAGGTGTTGTTGTATGATTTTGCAGCACCTCATAATAATAATAATAATTGAGGGGGTTGAGTTGACATAAGGTGTTGTTGTATGATATTGCAGCACCTCATAATAATAATAATAATTGAGGGGGTTGAGTTGACATAAAGTGTTGTTGTATGATTATATTTTGATATGATACCGATTTATTTACACGATGGAAGGAAAGTGTTGGTGGTTATTTGATTGTGACTACATTGAAGATCTATATATATGATTCCTCCGTAGTAAACTAGGAAACAGGATGAATATTTGTATTATATTTTTAGAAAGAAGAAAATTATATAAACAAACAATGCACTATTTTTTTAGGAAGAATATATTTATGTAAACAATGCATTATGTTAAATTAAATTTTACAGGAATGGAGAAGAGTCGATGTAAACAACTGCATTAAATTTTTACAAAGAATATTTAGTAATTATGTAAACAATGCATTATATTTATTTGAAGAAGATAATTATGTAAACAAACTCACAATGCATTATATTTATCATTATTATTTTTTTTTTTTTTTTTTTATTATTATTTTTTTTATTATTTGATATTTATTCATTATTCGATATTTGTTTATTTATATATTATTATTTAACAGGAACAGAGAAGAAGAGGATTGAGATGAGATTCCAACTGTGGGCCAAGAACATCAACCCCAGCGACACCACAGTCACCATTGTCATCGAAGCCGACCAACCCAAATAAAAAAAAGAAAAAAAAAAAGAGAAAAAAAAAAAAAAGAGAAAAAAAAAAAAAAAAAATCACAGACTGTAAAATGTATTGGAAATGTTTGCTTAATTGAGGGAGAATTTTGTATTGGTAAATCTGGAGTGAATGATTCCTCCAAAGTATTCCAAGCAAAAGAAAACCATATTTTTTATTATTCATGTGGTCCTATGGGCATTATTAGAATTAAAATTATGTGTGTTTCAAAATATACTGACTAACTGATGGCTGTGTGAATAGATCTGTTGGAAAAGTAATAATTAAGTCACTATAAGTAACTATAAGTCAATATCGATATAGTTATCGATTAAATTTAGCACTTAATAATTATATGATTATAAGGGGAGATTTTCTTGTTGGTGAATTGGAGGTCAGCGAGTCCTTCAAATATTGCCATGAAACAGAAATTGGAGGTCAGCGAGTCCTTCAAATATTGCCATGAAACAGAAATTGGAGGTCAGCGAGTCCTTCAAATATTGCCAAAAAACAGAAATTGGAGGTCAGCGAGTCCTTCAAATATTGCCATGAAACAGAAATTGGAGGTCAGCGAGTCCTTCAAATATTGCCATGAAACAGAAATTAGTATTATGCATTTAAACCATAATTATCATCTCTCGTGCAGTGTTACCAGATCACCAGATTCGCTAACCTCCAATTTCTGTTTCGTGGCAATATCTGAAGGACTCGCTAACCTCCAATTTCTGTTTCCTAGCATAGTATGGAGGAATCAGTAGCCTTCCAATTCACCAACAAGAAAATCTCCACCGTAACACAGACTCGGTAAATCTGTTAATTAGTGTCTATGATAATTGTAAATAACAGAATCCTGAGAAAACATTTGGTGTTGTTCAATGAGTGTAAAATGAAGTACAGTAAAAAAGTACAGTATTTATTCATTGTATACTGAGTGTACTGTAGTTCATTACGTACTCAGAATTCTAAGAGCTTGGTGTGTTCAGATATTTGCTTGTTTAATATTGATTTATAATACACGCTCTTTATGTCACTATTATACTCTGCCACCTCAAACTAATAATCTCCTTCACCCCCCCCCCTTACAGCTTACGAAACACCCCCCCCCCCCAGTGTGTCTTTGATGTGTGCCTTAATTTGCCTATAGATATTTTAAGGAAGTCATCACTTTTAAAATAATTGAAGTGCTAATGATTCCTCCAAACTAAGCCAGGGAACAAATATGATACGAGTGGTGATTGTTTTTTTTTTTTTAGTTTGTAGGAATGTGCAGGTCTCCAACCAATATGTTGAGACGGGACGACCTGAAGGGACGACCGCCTTAATTAAGTAAAGTACCGTTGCCTTCACTTATAACGAGCACACAGCGTCCAGTGGGTGGATTTGGTGAAATGTAGGGTCTTATGCAAGAACATTCACGCTGTATGCGATGGTGTGGTAATGGTATGACGGCCACCACAGACGTTCTTGAATATGACCCATGGCACCAGCATTGTTTATTTACTGGTAGATAGTTCGGTAAATGATTGAAGTATAGTAAATGTTGTAGTATCCATAATAAAGAACCCCATGTAAACAAACACAGTGGTGCCATATTTCACCAAACCCCCCAACCAATGCTGTACACATTATTATACCGTTGTCCACAGGAATTGTTACACAGGCTATATGGAAAGAGAGGTAATTCATTATTGTGAAAGTACTGTAATGAATGGTCTGCCAAGTGACTCTGTGATTATTATAAAACAACAAACCTAATAATAATATTGTATTGTTGTTACATAGTCTTACAGTACAGAACAAACCTAATAATAATAATATAATATTGCAGTTACATAGTCTTACAGTACAGAACAATAAACCAAATAATAATGTTGTATTGTAGTTACATAGTCTTACATTACAGAACATCAAACCAAATAATAATAATGTTGTATTGTAGTTACATAGTCTTACATTTTCAATATGTTGTAATACAACAGCATGTATACCAATTTTTGTGGACAATAGTTGTTGTTGTTGTTGTAGTTCCCCAGACTGTAGTTCCCCAAATGTAAAGCTATGTAGCTGAGCAGTCCCGAGTCTGGTTAACCGAAGCCGCTCAGAGGCTCGGACCCCCAAATGTGCATAATAATATATTTTGCTTGTATTATTATGCACATAAATTACTTGATGCACCTGATTAGTATTCAGTTATATACTTTACACAGTAATGTAATGTACTAGTGGACAATAGTACATTACATTACTGTATAAAGTATATAAACTGTAATATTATATAAATTGTATACTAATTAGGTGCATCAAGTAATTTATATGCATAATAATACATTTTGCTTTACTGAAGAAATGTCCGTAAAGGTATGCGAAATTTTTCACTTTTGTTATTCATGTATTGTAGATATACTGGAAGGGTAAATATTTTATTATGATAATGTTCCATATATAGTCAGCAAAAAAAGTATTAGAACCAACCGTACAGTCCTAGGTAAGATAGCGTCGGCCTACCTGTAGTTATAAGCTATAGGGGGTTCTAATACTTTTTTTGTCTATTGTTCAGCTACAATAAATTAACTACCAACACTTTCCTTCCATGGTGTAACCCATAAATCAGTTAGTGTTCTGGACTTGTAACCTAGAGGTCGGGAGATCGATCATCTTAGGTGAGGGCCTGAGAATATTTACTCTCCCGATTTGAGTTTGAGGCACTAACTATAAGGCCACCGAAGGTCATAAAACACCCTCACTGGTACCATAACAGCTGCAGTATTTGGGAATTACCCTCACTTCCCTCCCTCTGTGGCTGGGTACCAGTTCGGAAGTCGTGACATGTGTGTGTGTGAGCAGCAGTTGACCTGGGCCACGGTAACGGGCTTGATGAAGCAATATCATACAACAACACCTTATGTCAACTCAACCCCCTCAATTATTATTATGAGGTGCTGCAATATCATACAACAACACCTTATGTCAACTCAACCCCCTCAATTATTATTATGAGGTGCTGCAATATCATACAACAACACCTTATGTCAACTCAACCCCCTCAATTCTTATTATTATGAGGTGCTGCAATATCATACACGTGTTGTTCTTTATTACCAAGACATAGTTTACTACCATGGAAGATAAGTGTCTGTGGATATTTGATTGTGGCTGTACACTTAGAGAAATAAATGGGAAGAAAGCAGGAAACAAAGTCACTGTTTGAGTGATGATGATTTCTCCCCGTTTGATTTCTCTTTACAAGTTAACAGGCTTGACTGTATTGAAATAAAGCTTTATGTAAAGACTTATTATTCATTTTGTTCCTCTAGTAAATCTAGTTATATTCCCTGGAGGACCCTGACTACTACCACTACTACTACTACTACTACTACTACTACTACTACTACTAATATGCCTTGAAACACACTCCTTCCGTATAGGTGTGTGTGTTTCGTGGCAATATTTTAAGGACTAATTTATCTCTAATTTCTGACTACATCACAACATATCACCTTAAAAAAGCTCAACATCCAAAAAAAAAAAAAGAAAGGTCCCGTTGAAAAGACAATCCCTCGACACCGTCACGTGACCACAACAACAACACGTGGCTGACATCACCAAAATAAACAAACAAGTCAAACATCAACCATTCAAAAAGGCGAGAGTTTATTTAGTTTATAATTCATACAATAAATAATTTAAATGTACTTTATTCCTTCACCAGACTTAATTAATTAATAAATATTCAAATGTGATTATAAAAGGATGAAAAAAGATTAAATATTCAAAATGGTGGAATATTTATTAATTAACAAGGTGAGGTAGGCTAATTGCGATGATGAATTGCTATTTATTGAAAGAATTACCGTTTTGTTGCAGTGTTGCCAGATCCGGCTAGGTCCCAGTATTTTCCCCCGGTCATTTCCTGTATTTTATCACGGTTATTTCCCGGTAGTTTGCCCAGGTTAGGTCACGGTAGTCTGCCCAGGTTAGGTCCCGGTAGTCTGCCCAGGTTAGGTCCCGGTAGTCTGCTGTGGTCTAGGTTAGGTTAGGTCAGGTCAGGTCAGGTAAGGTCAGGCTAATTTCAAAATGCCCCATTTGAATATGCCCTATCTTGGAAATGGGGCATTTGTGGAGGAAATGCCATAGAAGAAAATAGTCTTAGAATGGTCTAAATAAGTGGGTAATGAAGGTAGAAAAACTGTAGGCAATAGCGGTAATTCATTCAAAATTTACCGATGAATTGGAGGTAATGGAGAGCTACTAAGTCCTCCAAACTATTGGGTCAATTCCACAGGCATTGGTATTGGTTTGTAAGCACGCAAACGAAAGAATCTTAGCCGTATAAATGACTTCTGGGTGAATTATTTAATGAATTTGGTGAGTAAACTATACAGTGATCATTATTATTATTACTGGTATTATTATTATTATTATTATTATTATTATTATTATTATTATTATTATTATTATTATTATTATTATTATTATTATTATTATTAAATGACTTCTAGGTGAATTATTTAATGAATTTGGTGAGTAAACTATACAGTGATCATCATTATTATTATTACTGGTATTATTATTATTATCATTATTATTACTGGTATTATTATTATTATTATTATTATTATTATTAAATGACTTCTGGGTGAATTATTTAATGAATTTGGTGAGTAAACTATACAGTGATCATTATTATTATTACTGGTATTATTATTATTATTATTATTATTAAATGACTTCTGGGTGAATTATTTAATGAATTTGGTGAGTAAACTATACAGTGATCATCATTATCTAACTGTTGGATAGATTTTGTGAATGTGGATACTCAGCTTTTGGAAAATAATGAAGCCTTACAAGTGTGGTTGGTTGGGAAGCTAACAAACCAATACCACTGTGGAATCAACCCTAAAATAATGAAGCCTTACAAGTGTGGTTGGTTGGGAAGCTAACAAACCAATACCACTGTGGAATCAACCCTAAAATAATGAAGCCTTACAAGTGTGGTTGGTTGGGAAGCTAACAAACCAATACCACTGTGGAATCAACCCTAAAATAATGAAGCTTTACAAGTGTGGTTGGTTGGGAAGCTAACAAACCAATACCACTGTGGAACCAACCCTAAAATAATGAAGCCTTACAAGTGTGGTTGGTTGGGAACAATATATGTATGTATAGTATGTATGTATATATGTATATGAGAGGATAATAAGTATTGTAAGTAACCAATTTTAAAAGTAGTTTAATTTTAACAAGTTATAATATATAAGAGATGTTTTATTGTCCACAAGAATTGGTACAAACAGTGTTGTTGTTGTTGTTGTTGTTTTTGAGGATTTACAACATAATGAAGTACAGTATAATTCTATAAAATGTCAGACTATGTAACTGTAATACAACATTATTATTATTATTATTAGGTTTGTTGTTTTGTAATGTAAGACTATGTAACTGTAATACAACATTATTATTATTATTATTAGGTTTGTTGTTTTGTAATGATAGACTATGTAACTGTAATACAACATTATTATTATTTGGTTTGTTGTTTTGTAATGTAAGACTATGTAACTGTAATACAACATTATTATTATTTGGTTTGTTGTTTTGTAATGTCAGACTATGTAACTGTAATACAACATTATTATTATTATTTGGTTTGTTGTTTTGTAATGTCAGACTATGTAACTGCAATACAACATTATTATTATTATTATTATTAGGTTTGTTGTTTTGTAATGTAAGACTATGTAACTGTAATACAACATTATTATTATTATTATTATTAACCAAAATATACAGTAAACTTTTATTTTACACCGAGATTATATATGTGTAATTAAGTGTGTGTAATGTATGTATGTATGTATGTAATGTACAGTGAACACTTATTGTACACTGCATTACACACACACACACACACACACAAAATCACAGTGTAATGTACAGTACAATAAGGGTTTTCTGTACACAGTTTCATTACACACACACACACACAAAATACCAGTGTAATGTACAATGAGTGTTTTCTGTACACACACACACACACACACACACACACACACATAATCCCAGTGTAAAATGGAGAGTTCACTAAATATTACACACAAAAATAGATTCAACATTATAACATCTGCAATTCTTCTTACAAGTGTGGTTGGTTGGGAAGCTAACAAACCAATACCACTGTGGAATCAACCCTAAAATAATGAAGCCCTACAAGTGTGGTTGGTTGGGAAGCTAACAAACCAATACCACTGTGGAATCAACCCTAAAATAATGAAGCCTTACAAGTGTGGTTGGTTGGGAAGCTAACAAACCAATACCACTGTGGAATCAACCCTAAAATAACGAAGCCCTACAAGTGTGGTTGGTTGGGAAGCTAACAAACCAATACCACTGTGGAATCAACCCTAAAATAATGAAGCCTTACAAGTGTGGTTGGTTGGGAAGCTAACAAACCAATACCACTGTGGAATCAACCCTAAGCCAATACCACTGTGGAATCAACCCTAAAATAATGAAGCCTTACAAGTGTGGTTGGTTGGGAAGCTAACGAACCAATACCACTGTGGAATCGACCCCTAATATTATCACTCACACCTTCCCTCCTCCTCCTCCCACCTGACTGTAACCTGTTGGAAGTGGTGTGTGTGTGTGTGTGTGTGTGTTAGTATTGTCCTTGATTACGTTACTCTCTTCCTCATTGTCACTTTGGGCCTTGTGGGGGCGGGGTGTAATTTTGTCTGTGTCTGGTATCACTTTTTTGGTTTCTGGTATCACTGTGTTGGTTTGTGATGTAATTTTGTTGGTTTCTGGTATCACTTTCTTTGTGTCTGGTATCACTTTCTTTGTGTCTGGTATCACTTTTTTGGTTTGTGATGTAATTTTGTCTGTGTCTGGCATCACTTTTTTGGTTTCTGGTATCACTTTTTTGGTTTGTGATGTAATTTTGTCTGTGTCTGGCATCACTTTGTTGGTTCCTGGTATCACTGTGTTGGTTTCTGGTATCACTTTGTCTGTGTCTGGTATCACTTTGTCTGTGTCTGGTATCATTTTGTTGGTTTCTGGTATCACTTTCTTTGTTTCTGGTATCACTTTATTGGTTTGTGAGGTCATACTGTTGTCATTTTCTACCATTACTTTGTCAGGCCCAAAAATCAGGTCAGGCGCATCAGAGGTCATATCCAGGTCAACGGGCATCATCGTCTCTCCCAGGTCACCGAGTAATAAGTCTTCCGGGTCAACAGGTATCATCGTCTCTCCCAGGTCACCGAGAAATAAGTCTTTTGGGTCAACAGGTATCATCGTCTCTCCCAGGTCACCGAGAAATAAGTCTTCCGGGTCAACAGGTATCATCGTCTCTCCCAGGTCACCGAGTAATAAGTCTTCCGGGTCAACAGGCATCGTCGTCTCTCCCAGGTCACCGAGAAATAAGTCTTCCGGGTCAACAGGCATCATCGTCTCTCCCAGGTCACCAAGTAATAAGTCTTCCAGGTCATCGCGTGTCACCTCCACATCTCTAGACAACACCTCAACATCATGGAACATAGCTCTCAAAACATCGGGTCCCAGAATGAGGGAACCAGTGAAAGGAAGGGTAGAAATGGATACCTTACCACCACTGACATTTGTTGTGGGAGTGTGTGTTGGTGTGTGTTGTGTGTTGTTGTTTAAAATGGGAGTGTGTGTTGGTGTGTGTTCTGTGTTGTTTAAAATGGGAGTGTGTTTAGGTGTGTGTTGGGTAATGGGAGTGTGTGTTGGTGTGTGTTCTGTGTTGTTGTTTAAAATGGGAGTGTGTTTAGGTGTGTGTTGGGTAATGGGAGTGTGTGTTGGTGTGTGTTCTGTGTTGTTGTGGTTTAAAATGGGAGTGTGTTTAGGTGTGTGTTGGGTAATGGGAGTGTGTGTTGGTGTGTGTTGTGTGTTGTTGTTAAACATGGGAGTGTGTGTTGGTGTGTGTTGTGTGTTGTTGTTTAAAATGGGAGTGTGTGTTGGTGTGTGTTGGGTAATGGGAGTGTGTGTAGGTGTGTGTTGTGTGTTGTTGTTGTTTAAAATGGGAGTGTGTTTAGGTGTGTGTTGGGTAATGGGAGTGTGTGTAGGTTTGTGTTCTGTGTTGTTGTTGTTTAAAATGGGAGTGTGTGTTGGTGTGTGTTGTGTAATGGGAGTGTGTGTTGGTGTGTGTTCTGTGTTGTTGTTGTTTAAAATGGGAGTGTGTTTAGGTGTGTGTTGGGTAATGGGAGTGTGTGTTGGTGTGTGTTGTGTGTTGTTGTTAAACATGGGAGTGTGTGTTGGTGTGTGTTCTGTGTTGTTTAAAATGGGAGTGTGTGTTGGTGTGTGTTGGGTAATGAGAGTGTGTGTAGGTGTGTGTTGTGTGTTGTTGTTGTTTAAAATGGGAGTGTGTTTAGGTGTGTGTTGGGTAATGGGAGTGTGTGTTGGTGTGTGTTCTGTGTTGTTAAAAATGGGAGTGTGTGTTGGTGTGTGTTCTGTGTTGTTGTTTAAAATGGATGTGTGTTTGGTCATGGAAGTAGGAGTGTGTGTACTGGAGGAAGGTGTAGTGGGTGGACTGGTGGAAGAAAGTGTAGTGGGTGATGTAGTGGAAGGAATGGTGGGTACAGGAGTGGAAGGAGTAGTGGAAGGAATGGTGGGTACAGTAGTGGAAGAAGAGGTGAGTGGACTGGTGAAGGATAAAGTAGTAGTAGCAGTAGTAGTAGTAGTAGTAGTAGTAGTAGTAGCAGCAGTAGTAGTAGTAGTAGTAGTAGTAGTAGTAGTAGCAGCAGTAGTAGTAGTAGTAGCAGTAGTAGTGAAGTAAGGAGTATGGCATCGTCCCTCCATAACACGTTTAACAAAGGACACCAAATCATTATCCACGGCACTTCTCAACACATCATCTTCCCACTCGGCCACCTTACAACATTGTCCTACCACACCTTCACTTTTCATACCCTCAGACGTGTTCTTGTTGTTGTTGTTGTTGTTGTGAGGGGATAATGGTAATGTATTGTTGTTGTGAGGTAATTTCTTTTCTTCTCCAGTCGTATGAGGTGGTTTGGTTTCAAGGTTGGATGTGTGTGTGTGGTGAGCTGGGGCCATATGGGGTTCGATTCCTTTAGGTGTTGTTTCAAGGTTGGTGGGTGTGAGGTGGGTTGTGTGGTGAGCTGGGGCCATATGGGGTTCGATTCCTTTAGGTTTTGTTTCAAGGTTGGTGTGTGTGATTCTTTGGGTCATGTGGTGAACTGGGGTATGGATGGCATTGACTCCTTCAGCTGTGTTGGGTTGGATTCCATTTTTAGTCATATGAGGATTTGTGTTAAGGTTGGATCTTATTCCTTCTCCAGAATAATAATTGTCCCTTTTCATCATTGGGGACTGATGTTGAGTAAATACAGGTCCAGCAAATTTCCACTCAGTCATTTGTGATGGTTCAGGGAGAGGGACATAGTCTAAGTTGTTACACTGGGACTGTCTCTTAATAGGAATGTGGTTAGACATGTCTCTTTCAGTTATCTGTGATGGTACTAGTTGTGAGGTGTGGGTAATGTTGACCTTTTCAGTGGAATGTGATGGTATTGTTTGTGAGGTGTGGGTAATGTTGACCTTTTCAGTTATCTGTGATGGTATTGGTTGTGAGGTGTGTGTAATGTTAACCTTTTCAGTTGAATGTGGTGGTATTGGTTGTGAGGTGTGTGTAATGTTAACCTTTTCAGTGGAATGTGGTGGTATTAGTTGTGAGGTGTGTGTAATATTAACCTTTTCAGTGGAATGTGATGGTATTGGTTGTGAGGTGTGTGTAATGTTAACCTTTTCAGTGGAATGTGATGGTATTGGTTGTGAGTTATAAGTACTATAGTTCCTGTCAGTTAGTTGTGAGGTATGGGTAATGTCCCTTTCAGTTATCTGTGATGATGGTATTGACTGAGGGGCAGCTGCTACTTTTAATAATACACACTGTTGGATGTGATTAACCTTGTCACTTTCCACTACCGGTTCAGATATAGAGAGAGTTGTTGTGTTCCCTTCAGTTCCTGGCAATGATGCTGACTGAGAAGTATCCTTAACTTCATCCATCACCTGAGCCACTTGTGTTGTAGGTACTGGGTGTGGGATGTAGCCCTTTATGTCCATCAATGGTGGTGTAGTCTGAGTAGAAAAACCAGTCTGACTCTGCACGTCACTAGTTTCAAGACAACCCATGCTGCTAGAAGGCTCAAAAAGGTTCTTGGAATTCTTGGTCACCCGGTCAATAAATTCAGGAGTGACAGACATAATATAACCTGAGGGACCCATACTAAACTGACCCACTCCATCTACAGAAATAATTTGGTTCTCTTCACCTGAAACATCTCCACAACTGTTGATATCGCAGCGACCGTTGATGGATGTGTTGGTGCAGCTTGTGTCGGCAGATTGTTGTTGTTGTTGAAGGGGTGTGTGTACAGGCAAGGAGGAGGACAGGGAGGCAGAGTTAGAGTGTGTTAGGTCAGCACTATCTTCACCAGCAGTTTCTCTCTTTGTCCCTTCCTCAGTTTTCTGTAGAGGTGTTTTCCTGTCTTCACTAACAGTTTCTCTCTTGTTCCCTTTCTCAGTTTTATGTAGAGGTGTTTTCCTATCTTCACCAACAGTTTCTCTCTTTGTCCCTTTCTCAGTTTTATGTAGAGGTGCTTCCCTTCCAGCCTTCTCTCCTACCTGACCCTGACCACCTAGACCAACAAACTTCAAGTCCATCATTGACAGAGGGTAGTAATCCGTGGCATATGATCCACTGTCACTCTCTCTAGCCTGGATATGTACTGGGTGTGGTGGTGGTGAGGAAGGTACTACTGGTGTCTGAGCAGTACTGGCTGGTGTCCCATTCAAAGGGAAGAAGTCCAGCCCAACGTACACACTCCCACCACCTCCCATTCCTGTTGTCATTGTTGTTGTTGTTGTCGTCGTTGTGGGTGTGTTTGTTGATTTTCCTTCAGTCACCACTTCTCCTCCTCCCCCAATTCCTTGACCACCTCTCCCCACTTTTCCTCCTTCCCCAATTCCATGACCACCTCTCACCACTTTTCCTCCTCCCCCAATTCCTTGACCACCTCTCCCCATTTTTACTCTTCCTCCTCCTCCTCCTCTTCCTGTTCCATCATCTCCAACTTTTTCTCTGCCTCTTTCCAAACCTCTTATTGCTACTCCATTCACTACATTTCCTCCTCCTCCTCCTCCTCCTCCTCCTACTTCTCTTGCTCTTTCCAAACCTCTTATGGCTACTTCATCCACTACATATCCTCCTCTGTCTCCTCCTCCTACTTCTCTGCCTCTTTCCAAACCTCTTATGGCTACTTCATCCACTACATATCCTCCTCCTCCTACTTCTCTCGCTCTTTCCAAACCTCTTATTGCTACTCCATTCACTACATTTCCTCCTCCTCCTCCATCGACTACATATCCTCCTCTGTCTCCTCCTCCTACTTCTGTTCCCGTGTGATGTATATATTTTTCAACGTCATCCACCTTGACGTAATTACTGACCCGCTGCGTCCCATTATCCGACGACAACAACACAGCAACGTACCCTGTGCTTGGCCTGGTAGTCTGAGTCAACGGCCGCTGGTTGGATGGTTTTACTTTAACACAGTCTTCTCCGAGATCACCCTTTTTTCTCCCTATAACATCAAAATCAACACCACTATTTCCCCCTGTCACACCACCACCACCACCACCACCATTACCGTTCTTCTCCGTAATAATATCACAGTCACCACCACCACCAACACCACCAACACCATTTCTTCCCTTAACACCAAAATCACCATCTTTTCTCCCCAGGGCAACATAATCACAACTATTATTTATCCCTGTAACAACAACACCACTCTCATTGGTTGGGTCCAAGTCGAAACTCGTGGCTGTCACATAAGCCGGATTTTTTGGCTGGACTTGAGGGACGGGTTTCTTAAGATCCTTGGGGCCATACTCATCCTGTAAGATCTCCTGTAGTTCATAGGGAGTGAAGGAGGCAGACGGCAGCTGTAGGACCCCAGACTCTGAAAGCTGGAAGAGGCTTTGTTGTTGTTGTTGTTGTTGTTGTTGGTCTGGTGTAGTGTTGGTGTTCATGGGGTCAAGTTCAGTAAGTCGTCGTTGTTGTGTTGTTGTGCCAGTAGCATCACTCATCTGTAGCATCCGGCCTCCCTGCATACCCCCAGACCTTGGTACCATCACCTCATCACTCCAACTGCATGAAAAAGACGACGACAACAACAACAAAAATTTGGATATGTGTTAATTAAGGGGATGGTATACTTTTGATAGATTGGAGTGCCTTGATTCCTCCAAAGTATGCCAAGGAAACAGACTCAAATGAAGAAAAATAATGGTATCGTGCCTGCTGTTGCCTGGAATACTTTGGAAGAATAATTTGCTCTTCTGTATATTTACCACCCAAACCAATGTACTATATTATATCCCCTTAATTAAATTATACCAATCTATAACTTGTGATGCCTCTCTACAGCAAGCCAGGAACTCACCCAATAGTTTTTTTTTTTTTTTTTTCCAGTTCTCCCTGTTCCATTACCACTCCTTATGCTTACTTAATCATGCCCTCACCTTCCATTCAAATTTCTCTCCCTCATGTAGCCTACTCCTCCTCCACTCTACCTCTCATTCCACATCTCTCTACCTCATTCTCATACACCTTCTTTGTAAACCTATGTCCTGGTGGTGTTCTGCCTCTCGTTCCATATCCCATCCACTCATAATTATACATTGTTACTCAGACCACACCAGGCCCTACTCATATACTTTGTCAATCAGACCACACCAGGCCCTACTCATATACTTTGTCACTCAGACCACACCGCTCATATACATTGTCACTCAGACCACACTACTCATAATTATACATTGTCACTCAGCACTCAGACCACACTACTCATATACAGTACTTTGTCACTCAGATTTTCTCCAGCACACACACACACACACACACACACACACACACACACACACACACACACACACACACACACACACAATGCCCGAGAAAAACAGTGATACCAAAAATAATAATCATAATAATTTAACAACAACAACAAAAAGAGTATGCCCAGAAAAATTATATACAGTATCACATTAACAACTAAAGAAAACAACACGAAACCTTTTGTTGCTGTCCTGGGTAGGCTGTGTTGTAGTAGGTGTGTTGTGATATTGTTCTGTGATGGTCTGATGATGATTGTTGTGGTTGTTGTTGTGGTTGTAGTGGGGTGGTGGTGGTGGTGGTGGTGGTGTGTTGGTGGTTCTTGTTGATTCGTCCTCTTCTTGTTCATCTCTTGGGTATTGTACGTTCCTCTGTGTCTGTGTGTGTGTGTGTGTGTGTGTGTAGGAGAGAGAATTGAAGGTGTGGTTGATATGTTGTGTGTGTGTGTGTGTGTGTAGGAGAGAGAATTGAAGGTGTTGTTGATTTGTGTGTGTATGTGTGTGTATGTGTAGGAGAGAGAATTGAAGGTGTTGTTTGTGTGTGTGTGTGTGTGTGTGTGTGGGTAGGATAGAGAATTGAAGGTGTTGTTGATATGGTGTGTGTGTGTGTGTGTGTGTGTGTATAGGATAGAGATTTGAAGGTGTTGTCAATGTGTTGTGTGTGTGTGTGTGTGTGTAGGACAGAGAATTGAAGGTATTGTTGATATGTTGTGTGTGTGTGTGTGTGTGTGTGTAGGACAGAGAATTGAAGGTGTTGTCAATATGTTGTTTGTGTGTGTGTGTGTGTGTGTAGGAGAGAGAATTGAAGGTGTTGTTGATGTGTTGTGTGTGTGTGTGTGGGTAGGACAGAGAATTGAAGGTATTGTTAATATGTTATGTGTGTGTGTGTGTGTGTGTGGGTAGGAGAGATTTGAAGGTGTTGTTGATATGTGTGTGTATGTGTGTGTGTGTGTGTGTAGGAGAGAGATTTGAAGGTGTTGTTGATATGTTGTGTGTGTGTATGTGTGTGTAGGATAGGGATTTGAAGGTGTTGTTAATATGTTGTGTGTGTGTGTGTGTGTGTGTGTGTGTGTAGGAGAGAGAATTGAAGGTATTGTTGATGTGTGTGTGTGTGTGTGTGGGTAGGAGAGAGATTTGAAGGTGTTGTTGATATGTGTTGTGTGTGTGTGGGTAGGAGAGATTTGAAGGTATTGTTGATATGTTGTGTGTGTGTGTGTGTGTAGGAGAGAGAATTGAAGGTATTGTTGATATGTTGTGTGTGTAGGAGAGAGAATTGAAGGTGTTGTTTGTGTGTGTGTGTGTGTGTGTGTGTGGGTAGGAGAGAGAATTGAAGGTGTTGTGTGTGTGTGTGTGTGTGTGTATAGGACAGAGAATTGAAGGTGTTGTCAATATGTTGTGTGTGTGTGTGTGTGGGTAGGATAGATTTTTCAAGGTGTTGTCAATATGTTGTGGTGGTTTGATTTTAAGTCGTGTGTAGGAGAGAGAGACAGAGTTTAAAACAATAACATTATTATGAGAACGTGAAAACATTAGTCTGCAATATTTTGACAGAATTTATCCATATATGTAATGAAACTTAAATAATATATCAACCACTGTACTGTATAACGACAGACGCAAATAAATTGATGTGTGAAATTACATAAAAACAAGTGTGCAATGACAAAAACAAGTGTGAAATTACATAAAATAGTGTGAAATGACAAAAAAAATGTGAAATTACATAATACAAGTGTGAAATTACATGACAACAAGTGTGAAATTACAAAAACAAGTGTGAAATTACATGAAAAAGTGTGAAATTACATAAAATAGTGTGGAATTACAGAAAAAGTGTGAAATTACAAAAACAAGTGTGAAATTACAAAAACAAGTGTGAAATGACAAAAACAAGTGTGAAATGACATGACAACAAGTGTGAAATGACAAAAACAAATGTGAAATGACAAAAACAAGTGTGAAATTACATGAAAAAGTGTGGAATTACATGACAACAAGTGTGAAATTACAAAAACAAGTGTGAAATTACATAAAAAAGTGTGAAATTACAAAAACAAGTGTGAAATTACAAAAACAAGTGTGAAATGACATGTCAACAAGTGTGAAATGACATGACAACAAGTGTGAAATTACATAAAAAAGTGTGAAATATAATAATAATAATGACGTCAACTCACCGTGTCTGATGTCAGGCCCTCAGGAACTTTTATCTTGGCTGTACATTTGTGTATGAATTCTGCTGCTCGTCTGTGGAATAGCAGCAGAGAGGTTTTCGTTAATTGCAGAATACTATAACATCATAAGGGACTATCTATCTATCTATAGCTCCGACGCCTCGTTCCCTCCGGGAACTCCCCTCAAGGGGGTGGCCACGGCAGAAGTGTCTCCAGTTCTCCCTGTTCCAACACTCCCTCCTTACTTGTTCAAGCCCTCCTCTGCCCCTCATGTTACTCTCCTTTACATACTCTTCCACTCTGTTCCAACACTCCCTCCTTACTTGTTCAAGCCCTCCTCTGCCCCTCATGTTTCTCTCCTTTACATACTCTTCCACTCTGTTCCAACACTCCCTCCTTACTTGGTCAAGCCCTCCTCTGCCCCTCATGTTTCTCTCCTTTACATACTCTTCCACTCTGTTCTGCCATCTAACCGGAGGTCTGCCTCTCACACCAGGTCCTACAACTTCACTTCCATACACCTTCTTTACAAACTCCTCACCTTGCATTCTCTCCACATGTCCAAACCATCTCAATGTATCACGTTTCACTCTCTCAACCACTCCACACTCAATACCAATTGCCTTCTCACTCATACCACACCTCTCATACACACTCTCATTACTTTCTCCATCCCATCTAGTAAGTCCACATGCTCCTCTCAAGTAACTCATTTCCACAGCACCTATTCTAGACTGATGAGCCCTACTCCATGTCCATGTTAGTCCCATAAGGGACTAACTAAAAATAAAAATGAATGCTGACTTATGCCTTCACGTTCTCAAATGATGTTATTGTTTTGAAGAGTGAATGAGTAGCTGTTTGTTGTAAATTAAAAGATGGTACAGTACTTATTCCTGTGTGTGTGTGTGTTATTGTTTTGAATAGTGAGGGAGTATTACTTTGTGTGTGTGTGTTTGTTATTGTTTTGAATAGTGAGGGAGTATTACTTTGTGTGTGTGTGTGTGTTATTATTTTGAATAGTGAGGGAGTATTACTTTGTGTGTGTGTGTGTTATTATTTTGAATAGTGAGGGAGTATTACTTTGTGTGTGTGTGTGTGTGTTATTATTTTGAATAGTGAGGGAGTATTGCTTGCTTATTCCTCTGTGTGTGTGTGTGTGTGTGTGTGTTATTGTTTTGAATAGCGAGTGAGTAGCTGTTTGTAGTTAATTAAAAGATGGTAATTATTCCTCTGTGTGTGTGTGTATGTGTGTGTGTTATTGTTTTGAATAGAGAGTGAGTAGCTGTTTGTAGTAAATTAAAAGATGGTAATTAGTCCTCTGTGTGTGTGTGTGTGTGTTTGTTATTGTTTTGAATAGTGAGGGAGTAGCTGTTTGTAGTAAATTAAAAGATGGTAATTATTCCTCTGTGTGTGTGTGTGTGTGTGTGTGTGTGTGTGTGTTATTGCTTTAAATAGTGAGTGAGTATATAGCTATACTTATCGTAAATTAAAAGATGGTGATGTAGTCAGAAAAGTGGAGGTTAACGAGTTCTTCAAATATTGCCACGAAACACACACACACACACACACACACCTAACCTACACTGAAGAAGCTTATTGTTTCATGGCATAGTCAGGAGGAATTAGAAGCCAACAACACCTAGTCCCATACACTATCACAGGGTTCTTAAGGTGGAAGTTTTGTGTTGGTAAATAAATCTGGAGCAACTGAATCCTCCAAACTATTCCAAGCAACAACAGAACAACACCATTATATTTGTTCATCTGTGTGTTCTGTTTCCTGGCATACTTTGGAGGAATCAAGGCACTCCAATGTAACAAAAAAGAATTACTGTACCTCCTTTACTAATTCCTGCAAAGTATCCCCATATAAATAAATAAATGAAGAAACATAAGTAAACAGTAGAGGGAGTTTGGGTTGAAGCTTTGAACAGTCCAACAATTCACCAACCAATTAATTCCAATGGAGATCTTATTGTGCATTTATTTACTGTCTCTAGGTATTCAAAGCACACCTGTATACTTATTAGTGCTTGTGACTGTACAATGGAGATCTATTTGTGCATTTATTTACTGTCTCTAGGTATTCAAAGCACACCTGAATATTTATGAGTGCTGGTGACTGTACAATGGAGATCTATTTGTGAATTTATATACTGTCTCTAGGTATTCAAAGCACACCTGAATACTTATTAGTACTTGTGACTGTACAATGGAGATCTTATTTATATACTGTCTCTAGGTATTCAAAGCACACCTGTATACTTATGAGTGCTCGTGACTGCACTGTACTCAATCTAAATCACATACTCCCTGCCGTATAGGAGACCCAGGATGGTGGTTACAGCTACAACGATGCAGATGGTGGTGAGTAGTCCAATTACCCACGATGCCAAGCCTGTGTAGGAAGAGAGAGAGAGAGGAAGGAAGGGTAGAGGTAGGAGTCATCGGTTTAAGTTTTCGTTTTGTTTCGTTTACCCATGCATCTCACTTGTATTTATGGTTGATGTGGCCTGTGTGTGTGTTTGTGTGTGTGTGTGTGTGTGTGTGTGTGTGTGAGAGAGGGAGAGAGGGAGAGGGTTGTGTGCTTGTGTGTGTGTTGAGAGAGAGAGAGAGAGAGAGTTGTGTGTGTGTGTGTGTGTTGAGAGAGAGAGAGAGTTGTGTGTCTGTGTGTGTGTAGAGAGAGAGAGAGAGAGAGTTTTCTGTGTGTGTAGAGAGAGAACGAGTTTTGTGTGTGTAGAGAGAGAGAGTTTTGTGTGTGTGTCTCTGTGTGTGTGTGTGTGTCTGTGTGTGTGTGTGAGAGAGAGAGAGAGAGAGAGAGGGAGAGAGTTTTATGTGTGTGAGAGAGAGAGAAAAAGAAATAGCATCACCAACATATCATTTTACCTGGCTCAGTAATGGTAAAAGTAAGAGGCGCTGACCACGATGACAAACCACCACGATACTGTATTCTAACCCATGTTGTATACTGACCACCACCATCCCCTTCCACCAACACCACCTCCACCACTTGAGGCCACGCTCCACCTTTACTCTCCACCACTTGTGTCTCTGGAAGGAAATAGGAAAATATACGTAAGAAAGAAAGCTATTTACAGGACAAAATATTAAAAGTAAAAAAGATATATATATTTACAGGACAAAATATTATTAGTAAAAAAGATATATATATTTACAGGACTAAATATTATAAGTTAGAAAGATATAGCTATGTAAAATGACAAAATATTATTAGTAAGAAAGAAATATATAGGTATTGAACAGGTTAAAATATTATTAGTAAGAAATATATAGGTATGGAACAAGACAAATTTTTTTTCATATTATTATGTTTGATATGTTTAATAAGTGATGTACATAGAAATTACCTTTGTTTTTATATGACACACACACACACACACACACACACACACACACACCTAATAGATCAAAATGAATAGCATCTTTACACACACACACCTAGTAGACCAAATAATTATCATATGAACACACACACACACACACACACACACACACACACACACACACACACACACACACACACCTAGTAGACCAAATAATTATCATATGCACACAAACACACCTAGTAGACCAAAATGAATAGCATCTTGACACACACACACGCACACACACCTAGTATATACTGTACAAACATACATACATACATACATACATAGTGTACATGTATATATATTCACTGACCAATACACTGTTGAATAATGAGATGATTACCACTACAAGTAATTGCTTCCACTCCCTCCACACCACCACCCAAGTCCACACACGGTATACTCCACTCCACCTCCACATTCCCTCTGTATGTATCTCTGAAAGTATACAGGAAAATTTATACATGCATACATATATATATAGGTCTGTATACATATTTGCATATATATACATATATATATATATATAATACATGCATACTGTACGTACATACCTACATGCACATTAAAATACATACCTACACACATTAAAATACATGCATACATACGTACACACACATTAATATACATACATACATACCTACTTACACATTAAAATACATACATACATACCAACATACACATTAAAATACATGCATACATACCTACATACACATTAAAATACATACATACATACATACCTACATACACATTAAAATACATACATACACATAAGTACACATACATACATACACATTAAAATACATACATACATATATACACAAACTTAGACATACACTCTATAATGTTGTAATGTAAGGGGTGTATTGTTGTGAGTATAAGGTTGTGGGTTGTTACATACATACATACACACATACAAGCTTATTAGACCTACACTCTATAATGTTGTGAGTGTAAGGTTGTGAGTTGTTACATACATACATACATACATACAAACTTATTAGACTTACACTCGATAATCTTGTTGTGAGTATAAGGTTGTGAGTGTAAGGTTGTGAGTTGTTACATACATACATATAAACTTATTAGGCTTACACTCTGTAATGTTGTAATGTAGGAGGTGTGTTGGTGTGAGTGTAAGGTTGTGGGTTGTTACACTCATCCCAACTCAGTCCACTCCAAGTTCCTCCTCTCCTTCCATCCTCGGCAGACACGGCGAATCTCACCACTCTCATTGTTTTGTTTCCAGACAGACCACCACCAACAGAATTATCTATCAGTGTGTGTGTGCTTCCTCTTACAACTCGACCACCCCTTCCTCCTTCTCCTCTTAAAACTTGACCCCCTCCTCCTACTCTTTTAATTCGACCCCCTCCTCTTCCTACTACTCTTAAAACTCGACCTCCTCCTCCTCCTTCTACTCTTTTAATTCGACCCCCTCCTCCTCCTTCTACTCCTCTTACAACTCGACCCCCTCCTCCTCCTCTTTTAATTCGACCCCCTTCTCCTCCTCCTACTATTCCTCTTACATCTCGACCTCCTCCTCTTTCTACTCCTCTTACAATTTGACCACCCCCTCCTTCTACTCCTTGTCTAACTCGACCCCCTCCTTCTCCTCTTTTAATTCGACCCCCTCCTCCTCCTCCTTCTACTCCTCTTACAACTCGACCCCCTCCTCCTCCTCCTACTCCTCGTCTAATTTGACCCCTTCCTCCTTCTACTACTCCTCTTACAACTCGACCCCCTCCTTCTACTCCTCTTACAACTCGACCCCCTCCTTCTACTCCTCTTACAACTCGACCCCCTCCTCCTCCTTCTACTCCTCTTAAAACTCGACCCCCTCCTCCTCCTTCTACTCCTCTTAAAACTCGACCCCTTCCTCCTCCTCCTACTCCTCTTACAACTCGACCCCTTCCTCCTCCTTCAACTCCTCTTACAACTCGACCCCCTCCTCCTCCTCCTCCTCCTCCTTCTTCTGCTGACTTCACATTTATCAACTTCTGTCTGCTCGTCTCTCTTCCTGCTGACTCTCCCATCATTGTGTATCTGCTAGCTCTTTTAACTCGACCCCCTCCTCTTCCTCCTTCCATTCCTACTGACTCCTCAACCACCATACTTCCTTCTGCTTCCCTTCCTTCTGCTGACTCTTCCATCACCGCTGTCTGTCTGCCACCTGCTCTTGTAGTTCCTCCTTCTGCTGTATTTATGAAATCTCCAAGAGTGAGGTTGAGTGAGGTCACATTGCCTACGTTGACCCAGTAGAAGGCACCCTGAGAGAAAGGGGGAAGTAGTAGTAGTAGTAGTAGTAGTAGTTGTTGTTGTAGTAGTAGTAGTAGTATTTGTAGTTGTTGTCGTAATAGTAGAAATAGTAGTAGTAGTAGTAGTAGTAGTAGTAGTAGTAGTAGTAGTAGTAGTAGTAGAAGTAGTAGTAGTAGTAGAAGTAGTAGTATTTGTAGTTGTTGTAGTTCTTGTTGTAATTGTAATCAAAATATGTCTCTTTTTGCATTTGTTAGTTAGACAGTCTTTTATTTAGTTTGTCAGCGAGTTAGTTAGTTAGTAAGTTACATAATAGATGGTCGAGTGATATGTTTATATACATGGTTAGTTAGTTAGTTAGTTATTTATTGGTAGTATAAAGTTAGTTAGTCATTTGATTAGTTAGTTAGTTAGTTATTTATTGGTAGTATAAAGTTAGTTAGTCATTTGATTAGTTAGGCAGTCAATCAGTCAGTCAGTTAGTTGGTCAGTAAGGCAGTCAGTCAGTCAGTTAGTTGGTCAGTAAGGCAGTCAGTCAGTTGGTCAGTCAGTCAGTCAGTCAATCAGTCAGTTAGTACCCAGTTTGTTATGGTATGATAGAAGGATATATGTACTTACCTTACAAGGGTCAGGACTGTATAGGTCATCAATACACATGAATACTGTGTAGTTAAGGTCCCTCTCTTCCTCTGTTTCCTTCACTCCCTCATGCCATCTGTACCAAAACACACACACACACACACACCTCATTATATAAATATTAGACTACTATTACTACTACTACTATTACTACCACTACTATTACTACTACTACTATTACTACTACTACTACCACTACTACTACTACCACTACTACTACTACTACTACTACAACTAAACTACTATTACTACTATAACTACAACTACTACTATTACTACCACTACTATTTCTAACTATTACTACCACTACTACTACTACTACTACTACTAGTCTCCTGAATCCATACAGTTGATATTGTGTGCATGTAAAGAGGGGTCACACACACATACACACACCTGAATTCACACACACACATACACACCTGAATTCACACACACACACACACACACCTGAATTCACACACACACACATACACACCTGAATTCACACACACACATACACACCTGAATTCACACATACACACACACACCTGATTTCACACACACACACACACACACACCTGAGTTCAAAGAGTTGTTGTGATGAATGCCATACCACAACCGGTAGTGTAGGTTCGGGTGGTAAGGTTGAGACAGCACCTACAACCACTTCAGTTGTAATGTTGCTCCTTCCCTCACTGTTTACCGTAGCCACCTCCAACCTATATAAGAAATAACAGAGAGTAGACAGTAATGATGGTTGATACTCCCTCCCTCCTACAACACCACCATCTTCTAATCTACTACAAACAATAATAACACACACACACACACACACACACACACACACACACACGCAGGAATAAACAGCTACTCCCTCACTATTAAAAAAAAAAAAAAAAAAAAAAAACACACAGAATATTCAAAACACACACACACATAGGAATAAGCAGCTACTCACTCACTATTTAAAACAACAACAACACACACACAGACACACATAGGAATAAACAGCTACTCACTCACTATTCAAAACAATAACACACACACACACACACACACAGGAATAAAACATAAAAGCAAAAACAAGTCAACAGCCAGGGTGTGTTAATTTTTACAGTAAGTTACCTGTATGTGTATTAATCTAAACATATATATCGTGAATCAACATCTACCTAACCAACCAAACAACTAACTAACCTGTAGGGCAAAGTAGATGAAAGGTTACGAAAGGTGGCAGAGGTTGAGGTTACATTCACTGCAGTAATCAACACACTCTCGTCTGACCTGTACAAATATATAGGTGTGGAATGCTTTTGTAAGTTTGGTAAGGAAGGCAGTATAATAGTGTTATACGTGTGGATTATTATGATCAACTCTCTCTCTCTCTCTCTCTCTCTCCTCTCTCTCTCTCTCTCTCTCTCTCTCTCAAACACATACGTATAGATTAATTTTACCAACTAACTCTCTCTCTCTCTCTCTCTCTCTCACACGTATAGATTAATTTTACCAACTAACTCTCACTCTCTCTCTCTCTCTCTCTCACACGTATAGATTAATTTTACCAACTACCTCTCTCTCTCTCTCTCTCTCTCTCTCACGTATAGATTAATTTTGCCAACTAACTCTCACTCCCCCCCCTCTCTCTCTCTCTCTCTCTCTCTCTCTCTCTCTCTCTCTCTCTCTCTCTCTCTCTCTCTCTCTCTCTCTCTCTCTCTCTCTCTCTCTCTCTCTCTCTCACACACAGATTTATTTACCAACTAACTCTCTCACTCCTCCCTCACACACACACACACACATATAGATTAATTTTACCAACTAACTCACTCCCTCCCCCCCTCTCTCTCTCTCTCTCTCTCTCTCTCTCTCTCTCTCTCTCTCTCTCTCTCACCCACCCGTATTCTGCAGCAACGGGTGTGGCCACGGCGAGGTAGTCAAAGCCAGGCCCATTATGTAGGAAGACAGGAACAGAACGCCAATTGAGAATCACATCTCTACGTTGGGAATCACTCGACGATGGTGTAGTCATGTAACCTCCACCACACACAGCTGGCCCTACCTCTGGTGCTGTGAGAGAGAGAGAGAGAGAGAGAGGGGGGGGGGGGGGAAGAGAGAGAGGGGTGGGGAATAGTAAGAATGAATTAAAGAGAGAGAGAGAGAGAATAGTAAGAATGAATTAAAGAGAGAGAGAGAGAGGGAGGGGGGGGGGATAGTAAGAACGAATTAAAGAAAGTGAGAGAGAGAGAGAGAGAATTGTAAGAACGAATTAAGGAGAGAAAGAGAGAGAGGGGGAAGAGTAAGAATGAAGGAAAGAGAGAGAGAGAGAGGGGGAAGAGTGAGAATGAATTAAAGAAAGAGAGAAAGAGAGGAGGGTGGGGGAGAGAGAATAGTAAGAACGAATTAAAGAGAGAGGTGTACAGTCACGAATTATAATTAGTATTCAGGTTTTGTTTGGCTGTTCTATACATTTCTCTATCACTTTCTCTCTCGTCCTATTTCATGACTTAAACTATTAAAGCAATCTCTATCTGTCTCTCTTACATATAGACATTTTCTTACCATCTCTCTCTCTCTCATTAACTTACATATAGATATTTTCTTACCAACTCTCTCTCTCTCTCTCTCACACACACATACATTTAGATTATTTCCTACCAACACTCTCTCTCTCTCTCTCTCTCTCTCTCTCTCTCTCTCTCTCTCTCTCTCTCTCTCTCTCTCTCTTACGTATACAGTAGATATATTCTTACCAACTCTCTCTCTCTCTCTCTCTCTCTCTCTCTCTCTCTCTCTCTCTCTCTCGTATACAGTCGATATATTCATACTCTCTCTCTCTCACTTACGTATACAGTAGATATATTCTTACCAACTCTCTCTCTCTCTCTCTCTCTCTCTCTCTCTCCATACATACATACCTACAGCAGGGGTGATGTAATAAACAGGTACCCAATCCGACCACCAACCATCCTCTTCTTCCATCTCCTCCTCCTCCTCACCACTTAGACTCGGTGCCTCTCCAGACCTCAGCCTTACCCTCACCTCATACATCTCATACCACAAACCCAACTTCACAACTTGGTAGCCGTGTAGACAACCGCCAGGGGGCCTCTTGCATCGAATTAAATCACCCTGGGGAAAACAACAGACCACAACAATTGATTTTATGTTTGTTTGTTTGAGGGTGTAAACAATGAAATCAAAGGCCTCTATCATTGAATTAAATCACCCTGGGGAAAACAATAAACAACAACAATTGATTTTTTGTTTGTTTGTTTGAGGGTGTAAACAATGAATTCAAAGGCCTCTTGCATCGAATTAAATCACCCTGGGGAAAACAACAAACAACAACAATTGATTTTATGTTTGTTTGTTTGTTTGTTTTGAGGGTGTAAACAATAATTCAGATGGTCACATAATTATCATCATATCAAAACAAAAATAAACTAACTCTTGTATGCTACTCGTTGTTGTAGTAGTAGTGGTGGTGGTAGTGGTGGTGGTGGTAGTAGAAATAGTAGTAGTAATAGTAGTGGTAGTAGTAGTAGTGGTGGTGGTAGTAGTAATAGTAGGTGTAGTAGTGGTGATGGTAGTAGTAGTAATAGTAGTAGTAGTGGTAGTAGTAGTAGAAATAGTAGTAATAGTAATAGTAGTAGTAGTAGTGGTAGTAGTAGTAGAAATAGTAGTATTAGTAATAGTAGTAGTAGTAGTAGTAGTAGTGGTGGTGGTGGTGGTAGTAGTAGTAGAAATAGAAATAGTAGTAGTAATAATAGCAGAAATAGTAGTAGTAGAAACCTAACACAACCACAACAACAACAATCTTTACCATGGACCAAGGTAGAGTGAGTGATGATGTAGTGAGTTCAGTAGCCAATCTGTAATCAACTCGAATCACAACACCCGCCACCTGGGAGAAGGTTGACATAGGAGCAGGTAGGGTCCAAGTTACATTCACCAGTCGAGTTGCTGTTGGTGTGTTGTTCCTTCATCCAATGGGGTCACTTTTACACTTTGCATCTGGTCTGGTATTACTGTGTGTGTGTGTGGTGAGAGAGAGAGAGAGAGAGAGAGAGAGAGAGAGAGAGGAAGAGACAGAATTGTAAGCACGAGAGAGAGAGAGAGAGAGAGAGAGAGAGAGAGAGAGTGAGAGAATGAAGGAGAGAGAGAGAATAGTAAGCACGAGAGAGAGAGAGAGAGAGGAGAGAGAGAGAGGAGAGAGAGAGAGGAGAAGAGAGAGAGAGAGAGAGAGAGAGAGAGAGAGAGAGATAGAGAGAACGAAGGAGAGAGAAAGAGACAGAATTGTAAGCATGAGAGAGAGAGAGAGAGAGAGAGAGAGAGAGAGAGAGAGAGAGAGAGAGAGAGAGAGAGAGAGAGAGAGAATTGTAAGTACAGCACCTCTCAACAATATTACATTCGTTCAGTTGTACAGCCACAATCAAATAACCACCAACACTTTCCTTCCATCGTGCAAATTAAATCAGTATCATATCAAAATATAATCATACAACAACAACAACACCATAATTACATCAGTTATGCCATGAAACAGGACCAGATGAACAAAAAAATAATAGTGTTCTGTTGTTTGGAATAGTTTTGAGGAATAAACAGTTTCTCCCTCCAGATTTATCACCCCACACAAAACTACTTCCCCTAACCTAACCTAACCTAACTACATAAATAAATCTTCGTTATACTCACCAAGCTCATAGTTGTTGAAGGTGTGATTGTGAGCACCGAGAGCACCCGGTGTGGATTTGAAGACGAGTGTTGTGGGTTTTTTGTTGTTGTGAGTATCTAGATGCGAGTGTTGTGGGCTGTTGTAGGTGTTGTTGTTGTTGTGAGTATCTAGATGCGAGTGTTGTGGGCTGTTGTTGTTGTTGTTGTGAGTATCTAGATGCGAGTGTTGTGGGTTGTTGTTATTATTCTGAGTACCTAGAGACGAGTGTTGTGGGTTGATGTTGTGAGTACCTAGATGCAAGTGTTGTGGGCTGTTGTAGTTGTTGTGAGTATCTAGATGCGAGTGTTGTGGATTGTTGTTATTATTCTGAGTACCTAGAGACGAGTGTTGTGGGTTGTTATTATTCTGAGTACCTAGAGACGAGTGGTGTTGTGTCACATTGTATACCCTCCACACGTGAAAGCCCACAGTCACGATAGGGTCAATGCCTGGATATGACACAGGACCCCAAATACAACAATCATTAGGACACGAACACTGGTACCCGTAGCTACTGGGTGGTGGGTTGTCATCACACGAACACTCCCCACTCCTGTTGGTTGAATGGAAATAATATAGACAGATGGTTAATTCAAGGGAGATTCTTGGTTTGTTTGGTTGTAGTGAATTGCATGCATGGAAGACTATACTGATTTCTTCTCATGCACTATATATGCCAGAACACACACACACACACACACAGAGAGGGGGGGTTGATGTGTATAGGTAAGGGACATACACACACACCTCTGTCTCTCTATGTGTGTGTATCTATGTCTGTCTGTGTGTATATATGTGCATATGTGTGTGTGTCTCTCTCTCTAACACACACACACACACACACAGACAGAGAGAGGAGGGGTATAACTCACACATAGTCTCTCTCTCTCTCTCACACACACACAGAGAGGGAGGGTATAACTCACACACAGTCTCTCTCACACAGACAGAGAGAGGAGGTATATAACTCACACATAGTCTCTCACACAGACAGAGAGAGGAGGTATATAACTCACACATAATCAGTTGTTGTGGTCGAGGTATATAGGTAAGGTACAGCCACACATCCTTGACAATCAGGTACAGTCCAATTACAGAAGAAGTAGTCCCAGTTGAGAGAAACACATTGTAGGCTTGTCACGTCTACACCAACACCTGTCATAATAATAATAATAAATTGCTACTACTACTATTACTACTACTACTACTAATAATAATAATAATATAATGATGATAATAATAATAATAATAATATAATAATGATAATAATAATAATAATGATGATAATAATAATAAATTGCTACTACTGGTGCTGCTGCTACTACTACTACTACTACTACTACTACTAATAATAATAATGATAATAATAATAAATTGCTACTACTGGTACTATTACTACTATTAATACTACTACTACTACTAGTAATAATAATAACAATAATAATAACTATGGTAATAATGGAACTACCTGACAGATTTTGTGGATATGGATACTGAGTTTGTTGAATATAATTAAGACTGATAAGTGTGGTTGGGGAGGATCATAACAAACCAAAGCCACTGTGGAATCAGCAGGGTTGATTCCACAGTCGTTCGTATTGGTTTGTAAGCACGCAAACGAAAGAATGTTAGCCGTATAAATGACTTCTGGGTGAATTATTTAATGAATTTGGTGAGTAAACTATACAGTGATCATCATTATCTATTGGATAGATTTTGTGAATGTGGATACTCACCTTTTGGAAAATAATGAAGCCTTACAAGTGTGGTTGTTTGGGAAGCTAACAAACAAATACCACTGTGGAATCAACCCGAAGACTGACAAGTGTGGTTGATTGGGAAGTTAGCTAACAAACCAATACCACTGTGGAATCAACCCTAATAAGACTGACAAGTGTGGTTGATTGGGAAGCTAACAAACCAATACCACTGTGGAATCGACCCATAGATCAAAGAATGTGCAATGTGTTTGGTTGGGAAGCTAACAACAAACCAATACCACTGTGGAATCAACCCATAGATCAAAGAATGTGTAATGTGTTTGGTTGGGAAGCTAACAACAAACCAATACCACTGTGGAATCAACTCATAGATCAAAGAACGTACAATGTGTTTTTGAATACCTGTAGTGATGGTGATAGGTGGTGGTGGTGGTGGTGGTGATGGTGTTAGTGTCGAAGCAGCTGTAAGTGAAGATAATACCACACACATCCACACCCACACTCGATTTGTCAACAGTGTAGCCATCTTGGTGTTACTTACTTACATATTTATTTGATTAAGGGGGAAGTAGTTTTGTGTTGGTTGGTAAATCTGGAGCAACTGTTTATGCCTTCAAATTATTCCATGCAAGCAACAACAGAACACCATTATTTTTGTTCATCTGCTGGTCATGTTTCCTGGCATACTTTAGAGGAATCAAGGCACAAGTGATAGGATAGGTTAGGTTAGGTTTGGATAGGTTGGGTTAGGTTAGGTTAGGTTAGGTTTGGATAGGTTGGGTTAGGTTAGGTTAGGTTAGGTTTGGATAGGTTGGGTTGGGTTAGGTTAGGTTAGGTTAGGTTGGGATAGGTTAGGTTGGGTTAGGATAGGTTTGGTAGGTTAAGTTAGTTCAGGTTTGGATAGGTTAGGTTTGGTAGGTTAAGTTAGATTAGGTTAGGTTAAGTTGGGTTGGGTTAGGTTAGGTTAGGTTAAGTTAGGATGGGTTAGGTTAGGTTTGGTAGGTTAGATTAGGTTAGGTTAGTTTGGTAGGTTGGGTAAGATAGATTAGGATAGGGTAGCTTAGGTTAGGTTAGGCTTAGCACTGTACTATTCACCTTTTAGACTACAATAGATTATCACTTGCGATCGGTTGCGTGTGTGTGGTTTTTAGAGACACTGATAGATAGGTTCACTCAGTATAGTAATACGTTCAACACTTTTTAGAATTTATATATGTAGAGAGAGTATCACTTGCGATCGGTTTTGTGTGGTATAAATATTTTGGGTCTTAGGCAAGGACATTGGTGGTGGTGGTGGTGGTGGTGTTGGTGTTGACGATGGCATAGTACTGGTACGATAACACCATAGACACACTACGTACCACACCATCGTAAACACCACGAATGTTCTTGCCTACCATAATAGTCACTTATTACAAGGTGTGTCTCACTCCGGTAACAACAAAATTAATCGGTGAGAAATTTTGAATGTTTCGGGATTGTTAATATCGTTCGTGTTTGTCGAATAGAATATATTTTGCCACATAGTTTATCGAGAGAAAGCCAGCAGAGGGACTATTGAGATGACTGACTGACTGACTGGTGTTTAGTAGTGAATGGTGTTGCGTTATAAGAAAGGGTTTGTTTGTTTGCTGTTGGATCGGTGTAAAAAATGTGTCTATCTGATAAGGCTTGATAAGATGAGCTCACCCCTTGTTGATATTGTGATAAGGTGTTCGTTTACATTTAATGTACAGCCACAATCAAATATCCACCAACACGTTCCTTCCATGGTATTAAATATCTTGGTAATAAAGAACAACACGTGTATGAGTTTGCAGCACCTCATAATAATAATAATGACAATAACTGAGGGGGTTGAGTTGACATAAGGTGTTGTTGTATGATATTGCAGCACCTAATAATAATGATAATGACTGAGGGGGTTGAGTTGACATAAGGTGTTGTTGTATGATATTGCAGCACCTCATAATAATAATAATTGAGGGGGTTGAGTTGACATAAGGTGTTGTTGTATGATATTGCAGCACCTCATAATAATAATAATAATAATAATTGAGGGGGTTGAGTTGACATAAGGTGTTGTTGTATGATTTTGCAGCACCTCATAATAATAATAATAATTGAGGGGGTTGAGTTGACATAAGGTGTTGTTGTATGATATTGCAGCACCTCATAATAATAATAATAATTGAGGGGGTTGAGTTGACATAAGGTGTTGTTGTATGATATTGCAGCACCTCATAATAATAATAATAATTGAGGGGGTTGAGTTGACATAAGGTGTTGTTGTATGATATTGCAGCACCTCATAATAATAATAATAATAATAATTGAGGGGGTTGAGTTGACATAAGGTGTTGTTGTATGATATTGCAGCACCTCATAATAATAATAATAATAATAATTGAGGGGGTTGAGTTGACATAAGGTGTTGTTGTATGATATTGCAGCACCTCATAATAATAATAATAATAATAATTGAGGGGGTTGAGTTGACATAAGGTGTTGTTGTATGATATTGCAGCACCTCATAATAATAATAATTGAGGGGGTTGAGTTGACATAAGGTGTTGTTGTTGTATGATTATATTTAGATATGATACTGATTTATGTGTTGCACCATGGAAGGAAAGTGTTGCTGAATTTATTATTGTGGCTGTACAATAAACGTAGCCTACTTATTTATAGTTATTTATTCCCAAACTGTATTATACATTGCACGTGTTAAGGACCCTGTGATCGTGTATGAAAATTGGAGGCTTCTGATTCCTCCTGACTATGCCACGAAACAAACAGGCTCCTTCCATATAGGTGTGTGTGTGTGTGTGGAGGCTTCTGATTCCTCCTGACTATGCCACGAAACAAACAAGCTCCTTCCATATAGGTGTGTGTGTATGTGTGTGTGTTTGGAGGCTTCTTCTGATTCCTCCTGACCATGCCACGAAACAAACAAGCTCCTTCCATATAGGTGTGTGTGTAGGTTTCTGATTCCTCCTGACCATGCCACGAAACAAACAAGCTCCTTCCATATAGGTGTGTGTGTTTCGTGGCAATATTTGAAGGACTCGCTAACCTCCAATTTTCTGACTACATCACAGGGTCCCTTATTTAATATATACACACGAGTCTTACTGGTTTAACAAAAAATTATCAGTGGGGAAGGGATACTATTGCTATTGCTCATTTTAGGAGAGATTTCAACATTATTACTATCACTGCAGTTTTCTTATACATATATATATGTCTGTGTGTATGTTTATGTGTGTGTCTGTTTGTGTGTATATATTTCTGCGTGTGTATGTGTGTTTCTCATGGGTTTGTGTCATTGGGTGTCGTGGGGCTGAGTAGGCTATATTATTATTATTATTATTATTATTATTATTATTATTATTATTATTATTCTCTTTCATGATAGTTCTACCATTTTTGTTTACCTATATTTAATCTTTATAAATTTCCCACCATGTATCAAATAACTTAATTCATGTGCTGTTGAACTTAATTAATGAAAAATAAAGAACTCAAAACAATAATAATAATATATCGATAAGATCACAATAATCAATATAGGTTTTTTTTTGTTTTTTTTGGTGTATTGTAGGCATCTTCTGACAGGAAGAGAAAAATAAATAATAATAATAATAAATACGATACAATGTCACAGGTTCTTTCAACCCACACTATGGGTCGATTCCACAGTGGTATTGGTTTGTTAGCTTCCCAACCAACCACACTTGTAAGACTTCATTATTTTCCAAAAGCTGAGTATCCACATTCACAAAATCAATCCAACAGTTAGATAATGATGATCACTGCATAGTTTATTCACCAAATTCATTAAATAATTCACCTATAAGTCATTTAAACTGCTAACATTCTTTCGTTTGCGTGCTAACAAACCAAAACGAACGACTGTGGAATTGACCCTATATGTCAATTATAAAGACTCGTCACATTCACCTCACCTTTTGGAGTATACAAACAATAACGAACAGAAAGCACAATTTATTATATTATCACCAAAAATTCCCGTTCAACATTCCCCAATTAATACAGTCTCTCCTATCCTTAATTAAATTCACCCTTGACATAGATACATCCAAGTATATAAGGTCTTAAATCTTTAAAATTACCTTGTACACCTCAAACCACTCTACTGAATCAACAAATGAATACACAAAATGCTTATAATAAATAGATATATATATATACAAGCGAGGAGAATAGTCTGGATACCCTACCTGACTGTGGATGTGGAGCTGCCAACCAAGACACACCATTGTCTGAGTTGCTACACATATATACACACTTGTAACAACACTAGACTGACGACTGCTCTCTGAAGGCCTCCATAGACTATCAATCATGCCTGCACAAACAAACTGGGTGGTTGTGCAGGCATAACCGTGGTGTGGGTGTGTGTGATTGATGGTTTGCGCAAATGACTGAACAATATCCAACAAGCTTTTCGTGTGTGTGTGGGTGTGATTGATGGTTTGCGCAAATGACTGAATAATATCCAACAAGCTTTTCGTCAATCACACACACCCCTGTACAGTGATGCATGATAATGTGTGGTGACTGCTCAGTATTCTTGCTATATAGTGTGTGGCAAATTTAAATGATTGCACAGTTACCTAGTTTGCGCAGGCATGAATGATAGTCTATGGAGGCCTTTATACACACTACCCACCCAGGCCACCCTTGACACCCTGGGGAAATAGTCTGTATATTCACTCACAGCCCGACCAGTCACACTTTACTACTGCAGCACAGATAGACACAGAGCGACGGACTTGTAATAATTAGGCCACACACCGGTCAGGGAGAGCGTCAGAACGATTCTCTGCCTCACCACTCGGAACTCACTTGCCTTCACCACCTCACCTCTTACTCACAAATTTGAAACAATTAACACCTTTTTCAAACCATCCCGCTTTTGCATTGAACCATCAACTCTGTATATGATCCGGTACCACAAATTACAGCAGGATATCCTCTAACTGATATTTAAGTGCTCAACCATTTCAAGAAATAACTGCTGATTTCCTTGACCTATACAGTAATAGTAATAATAAAATAATAATAAATATGATACTGTAGTTGTTTTATTAATTCCCTTCGTGAGTGTAATATGTTTTTTTCTTTTTATTTTGACAGGACCAGAGAACAATTAAATACTAATAAATACGATACAAAAATCAAAACAAATAAAAAAGGAGCACCGTTGGAAAGGCAAAAAACAAAAAAAAACATCTTCACTCAATGTTGCCAGGTGCAGGGAAATTTTTCTGTTTTCGGGGATTTTGAAGTCTACACAGGGAAATTATATACAGATTGCTCAAAAGTAAACAGGAAAAATTTCTACCTGACGATATACTGTCCCAAAATGACCGTCAATGTTCAAGAGTAAACACAGAGAATTATTGAGGCAAAAAGGGAAATTATAAAGGTGACACAAGGGAAATTTTGTCAAGCAGACCTGGCAACACTGTCGTCACTAAACAAACAATATGGCCGACTTGGGAGATTACAACTGGTGTGTAGAAAGAGACAATATTGCACAAAATCCCACCATATAAAGTCACAGGTAAGTCAAAAATCATAACAAAACATGAATTAGGATTTATTGCATCTGATAAACAATGTATGGTGATATGAAAACCAAGGATGAGGCAGATGATGTCGGATATATCAGACCATTATTTTTGTTTATTTATTCTCGAGATGGTAAGGAAAGGTATAGGTTTTCGGATTTTTATTAATGTATTTATTTATTTATTTAATTTATTATTCAAGGATATCCATGGTGTATACGATGGTGTGGTACCGGTACGATGACTCCATAGACACAAACAAACAACAGTACCATGCATCGTATTCACTACCAATTATTATGTCCTTGAATAAGATTTTATAATATGTAAAAGGTTATTCAAGAACATCCATAGTGTATACGATGGTGTGGTACCGATACGATGACTCCATAGACACACAAACAAACAACAGTACCATGCATCGTATTCACCACCAATTATTATGACCTTGAATACGATTTTATAATATGTAAAAGTTCTGTATGCAAGAATTAATTAACATCCATAGTGTATACGATGGTGTGGTACCGATACGATGACTCTGTTGTCTGTCTGTCTGTATGTCTATGGAGTCGTCGTATCGGTAACATACCATCGTATTCACTATCAATATTCTTGCATACGGGACCATAGTGTGTGTGTGTATGTGTGTGTGTGTACAGGACCAAGGTGTGTGTGTGTGTGTGTGTGTGTGTGTACAGGACCAAGGTGTGTGTGTGTGTGTGTGTACAGGACTAAGGTGTGTGTGTGTGTGTGTGTGTGTACAGGACCAAGGTGTGTGTGTGTGTGTACAGGACCAAAGTGTGTGTGTGTGTGTACAGGACCATAGTGTGTGTGTGTGTGTGTGTACAGGACCAAGGTGTGTGTGTGTGTGTGTACAGGACCAAGGTGTGTGTGTGTGTGTGTACAGTACCAAGATGTGTGTGTGTGTACAGGACCAAAGTGTGTGTGTGTGTGTACGGGACCAAGGTGTGTGTGTGTGTGTGTGTACAGGACCAAGGTGTGTGTGTGTGTGTGTGTACAGGACCAAAGTGTGTGTGTGTGTGTGTGTACAGGACCAAAGTGTGTGTGTGTGTGTGTGTACAGGACCAAGGTGTGTGTGTGTGTGTGTGTGTGTACAGGACCAAGGTGTGTGTGTGTGTGTACAGGACCAAGGTGTGTGTGTGTGTGTGTGTGTACAGGACCAAAGTGTGTGTGTGTGTGTATAGGACCAAGGTGTGTGTGTGTGTACAGGACCAAGGTGTGTGTGTGTGTGTGTGTTCCTTCCTTCCCTCCATTTCCTTCCTTTCTTTCATTACCTTCCTTTCTTTCATTACCTTCCTTCCCTCCATTTCTTTCCTTCCTTCCTTCCTTTACTTCATTTCCTTACTTCCTTCCTTTCCTTCCCTCCATTTCCTTCCTTTCTTCCATATCCTTCCTTCCTTTCCATATCCTTCCTTCCCTTCCTCCATTTCCTTCCTTCGTTCCCTCCATTTCCTTCCTTCGTTCCCTCCATTTCCTTCCTTCGTTCCCTCCATTTCCTTCCTTCGTTCCCTCCATTTCCTTCCTTCATTACCTCCATTTCCTTCCTTCGTTCCCTCCATTTCCTTCCTTCGTTCCCTCCATTTCCTTCCTTCGTTCCCTCCATTTCCTTCCTTCGTTCCCTCCATTTCCTTCCTTCCCTTCCTCCATTTCCTTCCTTCCCTTCCTCCATTTCCTTCCTTCGTTCCCTCCATTTCCTTCCTTCGTTCCCTCCATTTCCTTCCTTCGTTCCCTCCATTTCCTTCCTTCGTTCCCTCCATTTCCTTCCTTCATTACCTCCATTTCCTTCATTAGTTTGTTGTTTTTGTAATGTCAGACTATGTAACTACAACACAACATTATTATTATCATTAGGTGTGTTGTTTTGTAATGTCAGACTATGTAACTGAAACACAACATTATTATTATTATTATTTGATGTGTTGTTTTGTAATCACTGAGTCACTTGGTAGACCATTTATTGCAGTACAGTATTTTCAGAATAATTACCTCTTTTTTCATATACCGTAGCCTGTGTATGAATTTCTGTGGCCAGCCTTACCTTTGAGTCCGAGGGTCAATTCCACAGTGGTTGGTAGTGGTTTGTAAGCATGCAAACGAAAGAATGTTAGCCGTGTAAATGACTCTTATCGGTGAATTATTTAATGAATTTGGTGAGTAAACTATACAGTGATCATTATTATTATTATTATTATTATTAAATGACTTATGGGTGAATTATTTAATGAATTTGGTGAGTAAACTATACAGTGATCATCATTATTATTACTGGTATTATTATTATTATTATTATTATTATTATTATTATTAAATGACTTCTGGGTGAATTATTTAATGAATTTGGTGAGTAAACTATACAGTGATCATCATTATCTAACTGTTGGATAGATTTTGTGAATGTGGATACTCACCTTTTGGAAAATAATGAAGCCTTACAAGTGTGGTTGGTTGGGAAGCTAACAAACCAATACCACTGGAATCAACCCTAAGATAATGAAGCCGTACAAGTGTGGTTGGTTAGGAAGCTACCATACGAATACGACTGTGGAATCAACCCTAAAATAATGAAGCCTTACAATACAGTGTGGTTGGTTAGGAAGCTAACAAACCAATACCACTGTGGAATCAACCCTAAAATAATGAAGCCTTACAAGTGTGGTTGGTTGGGAAGCTAACAAACCAATACCACTGTGGAATCAACCCTAAAATAATGAAGCCTTACAAGTGTGGTTGGTTGGGAAGCTTACAAACAAATACCACTGTGGAATCAACCCTAAAATAATCAAGCCTTACAAGACAGTGTGGTTGGTTGGGAAGCTAACAAACCAATACCACTGTGGAATCGACCTTAAGTGTGTGATATATTGCAGGTGTTGTGGTGTTGAGTTGGTGTAGGAACCCAAACTACTACTACACCACTATCACTACTACTACTATCACCACCACCACCACCAATCTCCATCCAAATGACCACTACCAATCCACCCTCACCACTACTACCACTGCCTACACCACCACCACCACCACCACCACTGCCATCACCTCCAATATGGTCCAGTATTTGTGGTGAGTTGAGTAGTAAAGTAAAAAGTTTATTTACAGTTTGGTGTAGGTAAGTGTTGTCCCCATCACACACACACAGGAATAAGCAGCTACTCACACACTATTCAAAACAATAACACACACACACACACACACACACACACACAGCTGCACTAGTCCTGTCGCCACATCTGCCAAGTCATGCAATACAGTACGGTAATCCCTCGTTTTCCATTGTTGTTATAAGTATATATTGTACTGTTTGTAATGAATATGTGAACAGTAAACCCTCTTAGTACATTATACACCCATAAACCCAGTGAATAATGATGGTTTACTGTACACGCCGGTGGTGTAGTGGTTAGCACGTTCGGCTCACATCTGAGAGGTCCTGGGTTCGAAACCCCGGTCGGGTGGAGACAATTTGGGATTGTTTCCTTAAATGTGTAACCCCTGTTCCACCTAGCAGAGAATAGGAGTTGTGACCTTGCTATCCCGGTGTAATTGGTGTAGGGATGTGGCGACCCCATTGCCCACTGTTTGGGGGGGGGGGGGTGCAGGAATAGGGGGACAGGCTTGGGGGGGGTAGAAAGCCTGTCCCTTATTCCTGCACCCCCCAAGCCTGTCCCCCTACTCCCACACCCCTCAACCCCCCCCCAAGCCTGTCCCCTACTCCTGCACCCCCCTAAACCCCCCCCAAGCCTGTCCCCCTATTCCTGCACCCCCTTAAGGACCCTGTGTGATCGTTTATGAAAAGTGGAGGCTTCTGATTCCTCCTGACCATGCGATGAGACAAGCTCCTTTCATATAGGTGTGTGTGTGTTTCGTGGCAATATTTGAAGGACTCATTTACCTCCATGTTTCTGACTACATCACACACAGTCATTTAAAAGGCTAACATTCTTTAGTTTGCGTGCTTACAAACCACTATGAACGACGGTGGAATCGACCCATTTGTTAGAGAGTATGGTCCCCAACCCTTTATTATAGGGGAATACCAGGCTGACTGTACCATAACAAGAATGATGTGTAATGATGACAACACTTATCTACATATTAGTAATAGTATCATACAGTAGCCTCTCTTATTAGCTGTCATTATAATTATCCCAGCCTATTTTATCAAACAATCTATTACCAAGATACAGACTGGTATTATTATTAAGGGACCCTGTGTGTGTGTGATGTAGTAAGAATATTGGAGGTAAATGAGTCCTTCAAATATTGCCATGAAACACACACACACACACCTATATGGAAGGAGCTTGTTTCGTGGCATGGTTAGAAGGAATCAGAAGCCTCCAATTCTCGTTCACAATCACAGGGTCCTTAAACTATATCTTGGAGGAAAAGGATCTTTGCCGCTCAGATTGCATCATTTTGTAATATGAATTTAGTGATGGAGCCTTTTTCTCAAATAAGTAATTTCATAATACCATGCACAGTATTGTTAAGGGCCCTGTGATTGTGTATGAGACTTGAGGTTGATTCCACAGTGGTATTGGTTTGTTAGCTTCCCAACCAACCACACTTGTAAGGCTTCATTATTTTCCAAAAGCTGAGTATCCACATTCCCAAAATCTATTAAAAGAGTTAGATAATAATGATCACTGTATAGTTTACTCACCAAATTCATTAAATAATTCACCCAAAAGTCATTTACACGGCTAACATTCTTTCGTTTGCGTGCTTACAAACCAATACCAACCACTGTGGAATCGACCCTTGGTGGCTTCTGATTCCTCCTGAGTATGCCCCTGACCTCCCCCCCCCCCGAGCCTGTCCCCCTTACCCCCGCACCCCACTAAACCCCTCCCAAGCCTGTCCCCCTACTCCTGCACCCCCCAAAGCCTGTCCCCCCTACTCCTGCACTCCCCAAAACTCCCCCCAAGCCTATCCCCCTATTCCCGCACCATCCAAAACCCCCCCCCCCAAGCCTGTCCCCCTACTCCCGCACCCTCCAAAAACCCCCACCCCCCCAAGCCTGTCCCCCCCCCCCTATTCCCACACCTACTTAACCTCAATTAAATATATATAACAGTGACAGCATGCAAATGAAAATACAATGTTTTCTTTATTTGATTATATTTAAATATGTTTCATAAAAATGTGAGTATACCAGTGTCGGTACCAAAGACATGAAAGCATGGAAAATAAATCACAGAATATGTTGGCAAATAATAAGTTATAAAAAACACTAGTTGCTGCTCTCCCACCACTCGTCGTCGTCATGTTTGTTTACAGTTTACAGCCAATCTACAGTACAGGCCTCCCTAAAATATCTATCTCACAGTTTATTATTTTTTTCTTCCCCTACTGTAGATCGGGGGAGGACCTAACCAATGAAGATGGACCCATAGTAACCATATATTGTTATTATTATACGTACACCTTCTCTCTACACACACACACACACACACACACACATATATACACACACACAAATGAAGATGGACTTGTACATACACCTTCTCTACACACACACACACACACAAATGAAGATGGACTTGTACATACACCTTCTCTACGCACACACACACACACACACACACAAATGAAGATGGACTTAAAACATACACCTTCTCTCTACACACACACACACACACACACAAATGAAGATGGACTTATACATACACCTTCTCTACACACACACACACACACACAAATGAAGATGGACTTAAAACATACACCTTCTCTACACACACACACACACACACAAATGAAGATGGACTTAAAACATACACCTTCTCTACACACACACACACACACACACACACACACACACACACACACAAATGAAGATGGACTTATACATACACCTTCTCTACACACATACACACACACACACACACACTGATAAGAGCTACCACAGGCCCAGACTAAATAATTATTATTATATTATTATTCTACACAAAATTTCTCATCTAATGATAAGAGCTGTTTACAGGATAGAACATTTATTTATTTATTTATTTATTTATTTTTATATTTTACACGATGATGATGATGGATGATGATGCAAGGTTTTAAGGGGTGCGGGATTAGGGGACAGGCTTGGGGGGGGGGGGGGGGTTTGGGGGGTGCGGGAATAGGGGGACAGGCTTGGGGTGGGTAGGAAGCCTGTCCCCTATTCCCACACTCACTTAACCCCCCTCCATGCCTGTCCCCCTACTCCCACCCACCCCCCAAGCCTGACCCCCTACTCCCACCCACCCCCCAAAGCCTGTCCCCCTATTCTGGCACCCCCTTAAGTATGTTTTACAAAGTTAGTCTGCCAGTCGTAGCTACACTGTGTTGTCAATCTTCACATTCTTATTCAGTCAAGCATGTTGGTACAGTAAACCCTGGATATATAATGAATAAATCCTTGTATCCATCACTTACTTCATTCATTCATTTTACACTCATTGAAGACCACTCAATGTATGTATGTATGTATGTTTTCCCAGGCTTGTGTTATTCATTACCATACACACTAACTAAGTGATTTACTGACTGTGTGTGTATGTGTATGTGTATATATATGTGTGTGTGTGTGTTCCCAGGCTTGTGTTATTCATTACCATACACACTAACTAAGTCATTTACTGACCACGTGTTAAAAGGATGTAATTATTATGTGATAAATTTAATTATCTTATATCAAGGCAATACTGTATAATTATATATAAGTGATTTATTGACCACGTGTTAAAAGGATATAATTATTATGTGATAAATTTAATCATCTTATAACGAGGGCCAACTGTACACACATTGAGTTACATCACATAATTTCTTCTCATTTAAGGACCCTGTGTGTGTGTGTGTGTGTGTGTGTGATGTAGTCAGAAAATTGGAGGTAAATGAGTCCTTCAAATATTGCCACGAAACACACACACACACACACACACCTATATGGATGGAGCTTGTTTGTTTCGTGGCATGGTCAGGAGGAATCAGAAGCCTCCAATTCCCATACACGAGCACAGGGTCCTTAAGGGGGTGCGGGAATAGGGGACAGGCTTGGGGGGTGCAGGAATAGGGGTGGGTAGAAAGCCTGTCCCCTGTTCCCGCACCTCCCAAGACCCCTCCAAGCCTGTCTCCCTACTCCCGCACCCCCCAAGCCTGTCCCCTACTCCCGCACCCCCCCCCCCCCCAAGAATGTCCCCCTATTCCCGCACCCCCTTAATGTTTCCCTCCCCACTGCACATAATGAACACATTAATCATTTGAGTATTTCCAAAAATGTTGATAATATTATAACATATGACAATGAGGGGTAATACTGTACTGCATTTATTTCTTATGACTTTAAGGGGAGCGTATATTTTGGGTACGTTGGAGTGCCTTGATTCCTCCAAAGTATACCAGGAAACAGGACCAGATGACAAAAATAGTGGTGTTCTGTTGCTTGGAATAGTTTGGAGGAATCACTTGCTTCAGATTTGCCCTCACTGTACTCTCCCCTTAAGTATCTGAATGTTATAGTGAGGTGAGGTGTTGTGAGCTGTATTCCATCATATACAAGAATTTCCATGGTGTTTACAATTGTGTAGTACTTGTACGATGGATCTGTTGTGTGTCTATGAATTCATGGTACCGTTAACACACCATCATATACAAGAATTTCCATAGTGTTGACGATGGTGTAATAAAGGTACGATGGGTCTGTTGTGTGTCTGTGTAATCATGGTACCGTTAACACACCATCATATACGAGAATCTCAATGGTGTAGTACAAGTATGATTTGTCTGTAGTGTGTCTATGTAATCATGGTACTGTTACAACACTATCATCAACACCATTAATGTCCTTGCATATAGACCATTGTACAGTCATGGTCAATAATCCTGCTACACCTTCCAATGAGATGGCTTCGAAAAATTATCCAAAACTATAACTGTTGGTGTGTGTAATATTGGTTCATAAGATTCATTCAAATGGCTTTCCTTTATTCTCCAGGTTGCAAGACTTTTGACCATGACTGTACACTCCCAATCCAAAATATGTATCCAGGCTTGCTTCGAGTAGCCTGATGGAATATTAAGCGACCTCAAGCTATACATAAAACAGGTTAAGTGTTGTAATTGGTTCACTAGTATGTCAAATGATTCGAAACTTTAACAACAAGACCTGGATACAAATATGAAACAGGATAAGCGTTGTAATTGGTTCACTAGTATGTCAAATGATTCGAAACTTCAACAACAAGACCTGGATACAAATTTGAAACAGGATAAGTGTTGTAATTGGTTCACTAGTATGTCAAATGATTCGAAACTTTAACAAGACCTGGATACAAATTTTGGATTGCGAGTGTACCACCACCTCACCATCATTCTCTATACAATTGTTTCATCATATACAAATTTACCTCTTACTATATTCACAAATATCAGAATGTTGTTTTGGAAGCATATTATTCTTCATCCTTTGGTTATTCAATATTGATAATGTACTATTGCGGACAATTGTTTTTTCCTCATAGTAACCATTTGACTGCCTTTCTCTAAGTGTGAGCTGTATATTTTTTCTTATAAATTAATCAAGAATCAGCTTATAACTTCCAGCAAACACTCACACACAAATTAAAGCAATAACATCATAGGAGTACATGAAAACATTGGTGAGATATCTGTATGAGTCAACCCCTTGAGTGGAAAGAAATTATCGTCACCAATAGTATATTCCACTAATCAACAAACTCAAATTCAAACTAACAAACTCAAAATATGTGAAAAAAAAACTGTCAGCACTTGAGTGACTCTAGTGTTAAAAAATAATCTTGCTCCTTTCGACATGTTCACTTGACTGCAAAAATCTACAATATGGTATATAAAAATGTATTTATTAGCTTTACCAGCATTATATAAATTGTCTGTTGTGATATGAACACTTTGAAGGCTGAGGAAGCAACAACATATAGAAAAGTTTACTGTTCATATCAATAGAAAAGTTTACTTGTATCCATAATTACACTTTACACTAAAGGTCGATTCCACAGTGGTAATTTGTTTGTTAGCTTCCCAACCAAACACATTGAATGTTCTTTGATCTATGTGGACTGACTTATAAGGGTTTATTCCACAGTGGTATTTGTTTGTTAGCTTCCCAACCAACCACACTTGTAAGGCTTCATTATTTTCCAAAAGCTGAGTATCCACATTCACAAAATCTATTAAAACAGTTAGATAATGATGATCACTGTATAGTTTACTCACCAAATTCATTAAATAATTCACCCAGAAGTCATTTAAACGGCTAACATTTTTTCGTTTGTGTGCTTACAAACCAATAACAACCACTGTGGAATCAACCCTAAGTGATTTACTGAGCCTGTGGTAAGGGACCCTGTGATGTAGTCAGAAAATTGGAGGTAAATGAGTCCTTCAAATAATGCATGAAACACACACACCTATATAGAAGGAGCTTGTTTCATGGCATAGTCAGAAGGAATCAGAAACCTACAATTCTCATACACAATCACAGGGTCCTTAAAAAGATACGTGTGTTAAATTTAATCATCTTATATCAAGGGCCTAATGTATTGACTTTACACCATTCATTGTTCTCGCAGTATAGTCCTCTTCACACACACACACACACACACACACACACACACACACACACACACACACACACACACACACACACACACACACTCTCTCTCTCTCTCTCTCTCTCTCTCTCTCTCTCTCTCTCTCTCTCTCTCTCTGTAACAGGGTCAATGTATTCTCACACACAGATAATATTTGTAGGAACATGAAATATCAAATTCATTATTATTATTTCAGTATATAACAATGTCACCACTGGCTTAACTTTCTTTAAATATCTTGTCATCTCCCATCCTATTTTAATTAAGGGAGGATTCTGTTGTTGGTGAACTGGAAGGCTAACCGATTCCTCCAAACTATACCAGAACACAAACACACACACAGACAGACAGATGCCCTAAAATGGTACTAACATAGAGGATCTGTTTGGAGGAATCAACACACACCTTCCAATTCACCAACAAAAAAATCTCATATTGCCTTAACTTCCTCTAAAAGCTAACCCAAGGCATTCAAAAGTTTGCTAATTATTATTTATATAAACCAATAATTTATCAGTGTTACATTTCCTCTATAGAGCGAAGGTAATTACAACACTGTTTTAATTGTTTACATGTTACAACCCTCACTCAGTGGCTGTTCTTATCTTCTTTAAGGGACCCTGTGTGTGTGTGTGTTGTAGTCAGAAAATTGGAGGTAAACGAGTCCTTCAAATATTGCCACGAAACACACACACACACACGCCTATAAGGAAGGTGCCTGTTTCGCGGCATAGTCAGGAGGAATCAGAAGCCTCCAATTATCAAACACGATCACAGGGTCCTTAAGGAAAAAGTTTATCATCATGTTGGTAAATTGGAAGGCTATGTATTCCCCCTAACCATACCAGAAAACAGACACCCTCAATGGTATAAATAAGGGATTTGTTTCATAGCATAGTTAGGAGGAATTACAGAACCTTCCAATTCACCAACAGAAGAATCAATTTGTTTTCAACGTCAAAAATCTTAACGGTGTAAAAATCTGTTGGTGATTGCTTTTAAAATATAGTAGTCTAAGATTTACCACACCCTCAACTATACATCTTGCAAAAACAAATGGAAATTAAAATCATATAAGACTACCATTTAAAAAAAAAAAAAAAAAAAAAGTTATTTTATACATAGAGTTACTAAGTATCATTTTTAGGTACAATTTTCCCAACGTAAACCATTGACCAGAACACAAATCACCTTCCTAAACATGACAGTAGTATAGCCTGGATATACAATGAATAAATCCTTGTATTCATCACTTACTTCATTACTTTACACTCGCTGAAGACCACTAAATGTTTTGCCAGGCTTGTGTTATTCATTACCATACACACTAAATTTTTGCCAGGCTTGTGTTATTCATTACCATACACATTAATTTTTGCCAGGCTTGTGTTATTTATTACCATACACACTAAATTTTTGCCAGGCTTGTGTTATGCATTACCATACACATTAATTACGTGATTTACTGACCAGGTGTTATAAGGATATAATTATTATATAATAAATATAATCATTGTATATCCAGAAACTACTGTATATACTGCTTCAGGTGCCTTGGAAAAATTAAGGTGAGTCAGGACAACAACGACAACAATCTTAAGTCCCTTCCACACGAGAGGCAAAAAGACGACAGGCAAGACACTGTTACCAATTTTGAGGGTAGGTGTCGGGCACAAGTGGTCAATGGATACTTGGGACTGTTTGATATGGTAACACTGGTAAAAATCCCATGCCCACCCTGCAAAAAGATGGGAAGGCAACCCAGTGGAATTCTCCTGCTTTCTACCAGTATTACCATATCAAGAAGTCTCTGATAACCGTTAGCCACTCGTGCCCACAACCCCCATACAAAATTGGTAACAGTGTCTGCCTATCGTCTTTGCCTCTCATGTGGAAGGAGCTTTAGGGGTTTTGGTATTGGTGTTGGTAAATCTGGAGCAGCCATGTATGAGACAATGGGCAATATGCAAGAACATTCCTGGTGTTTACAATTGTGGTGGTACAGTCAGCAGCAGTAATTCGTCCCATTCAGCACCAGTTTAGAGGAGCCTGGTAATCTGGTAACACTGTATGAGAGCACACACACACACACACAACACAGCCATCACACCAGTACCCCACACACACACACCATCAACAACAACAACACCACTGTTATTCTTGCATACGATGGTGGTGTGGTATCGGTACGACGGCTCCATAAACCATCTGTTAACACGTTACCATCCGAGGTGTGTGTGTGTCTGTGTCTTTGTATTTGTGTGTGTGTGTGTGTGTCTTTGTATTTGTGTGTGTGTGTGTGTCTGTGTCTTTGTATTTGTGTGTGTGTGTGTGTCTTTGTATTTGTGTGTGTGTGTGTGTCTGTGTCTTTGTATTTGTGTGTGTGTCTGTGTCTTTGTATTTGTGTGTGTGTTCTTACCTATTTGTATCTACAGTATACAAAATTGAGTCAAGCTCGTAATGTCCCATATTTTAAAACCCAATTATCATATGTTTCTTTAATTAAGGGGAATATAATATAGCACATTGTTTTGGGTGGTAAATCTGGAGCAAATGATTCCTCCAAACTATTCCAGACAACAGGATACCATTATTTTTCTTCATATGGGTCTTGTTTCCTAGCATACTTTGGAGGAATCAAGGCACTCCAATCTTCCAAATGTATAATAATAATCATCGTAATATATCGTATAATAATAATAATCATCGTACCAGTATCACACCATCGTAAACACCATGATATATGTTCTTGCATATGACCCACACACTTACTACATTCATTGTACAAAATAATTAAGGTATAGGTGTGGTTGGCTCATATATGGTTTGTTGTAACTTTAAATAATTGTCAGTGTGGAATTCGTATGTGTGTGGATTTATATGTATGTGTGTGTACAATTCATACCTAGTTTTCTTGTGTACAGTATATATATATGTGTGTGTGTATATATATATGTGTGTGTGTATATATATATGTGTGTGTATATATATATGTGTGTGTATATATATGTGTGTGTGTGTGTGTATATGTGTGTGTGTGTATATATGTGTGTGTGTATATATGTGTGTGTGTATATATATGTGTGTGTGTATATATATGTGTGTGTGTGTGTGTAGTTAGCCTAAATGTAATCAATAATTACTCTGATAACATTAATGAAGACAGGTAATAAACATGTATTATATCTGAGCAATAACCAACCCTACAAAAAGTTGTACCACAAACAAAAGTACCGTATGTACCTATTATATTTCAACACCTGGAGAGATTATATTACATTGCAAGCAACTTGTGCATTTACTGAGACTCTTTTTATGGACGTGGTGGTTGGCGGGGCGGAGGGGGGGGGGGAGACAATTGGTAGTGGAGGGAGCCTGGGTGTCTCGTATTAATTAAGCACCCTGTGATCGTGTATGAAAATTGGTGGCTTCTGATTCCTCCAGACCACTATGCCATGAAACAAGTTCCTTCCATTTTGGTGTGTATTTCGTGGCAATATTTGAAGGACTTATGTATCTCCAATTTTCTGACTACATCACCACCAGGTTCCTTAAGTAATCGTATTGGGAGGATTTCTTTCTGTTTGTCGGTTAATCAGTAATGGACAATACAATATTTACATCTCGTAAAAAAACAATAATCAACAATTCAAATTATATACTGAAGGTGAATATACTCCTGTCATAATATTGACCACAAGAATTGGTACACATGCTATTGTTGTTTTCAGAGGTTTACAACATATGTATATACTGTATATATATAAAATGTCAGACTATGTAAATATAATACAATATTATTATTAGGTTTGTTGTTTTATAATGTTAGTCTATGTAACTGTAATACAACATTATTAATATTAGGTTTGTTGTTTTGTAATGTAAGACTATGTAACTGCAATACAACTTTATTATTATTATTATGTTTGTTATTTTGTAATCACCGAATCACTTGGTAGACTATTCATTGCAGTACTTACACAATAATGAATGACCTCTCTTTACATACAATAATAGCCTGTGTAAGAATTCATGTGGCTCCCTCTATGTCAATAAAAGGGAGATATTGAAACAAGATACACGTGCATAAAAAACATCTGTCCCACTCACTCATCCTTAAGGACCCTGTGTGATCGTGTATGATAATTGGAGGCTTCTGATTCCTCCCGACTATGCCACGAAACAAGCTCCTTCTCTATAGGTGTGTGTGTTTCGTGGCAATGTTTGAACGACACATTTACCTTCGATTATCTGACTACATTTGTGATAATTTATAAGGGTGGTAAATCTGGATCAAATAATGCCTTCAAACTATTCCAAACAGCAGGCCAACACACACACACACACACACACACATGGATATTTTACATTAATTACCGGTATCAAACATCTGTGTCACAACTCCAAAATATGTACATACTGAATCAAAACATATCAATCATCACTAAACAAATCCCCACTGATGTATGTACAGCCACAATCAAATATCCACCGACACTTTCCTTCCATCGTAGTAAATATCTTGGTAATAAAGAACAACACGTGTATGATTTTGCACCACCTCATAATAATAATAATTGAGGGGGTTGAGTTGACATAAGGTGTTGTTGTATGATTTTGTAGCACCTAATAATAATAATTGAGGGGGTTGAGTTGACATAAGGTGTTGTTGTATGATTTTGCAGCACCTAATAATAATAATTGAGGGGGTTGAGTTGACATAAGGTGTTGTTGTTGTATGATTATATTTAGATATGATACTGATTTATTTGCAAGATGGAAGGAAAGTGTTAGTGGTTATTTGATTGTGGCTGTACAGTACAGTTCTCTACTCTCCTTGTGGTGGTGATGGGTAGGTGATGGTAGAGTGGCCCACAGTGTAATCATAATTATTAACTTGCTGTGTGTTGAGAATAGGGTGTTGTTGTTCACAGGAGTTTAAGTGTGGCTTCAAATTATGAATATATACTATAATAATTATATTGTGTTATAAAATAATGTCTCCAAATTAACATCACTGGATTAAGTTATGTATGAGTGAAGGGTGGGAAAAGGGACAACGGCTTAACAGACATGTAAATTATAAAGAAAAACCACCAGGATTATTAACTGGTGGTGTGACAACAGGAGTCAAGGTGAGATTCTCTTGTTGGTGAATTGGAAGGTGTGTAATTCCTCCAAACTATGCCAGGAAACAGATGACATAAATGTTACTTTAACAAGGAATCTGTTTCATAACTTATGTTGTTTGGAGGAATCAGTAACCCACCAATTTTCCCTAAAAAGATTCTCCCATTAAAGCTGCAAATAATTGACCAAAATCAATTAGGTAGGGAGAGTTGCACATTAACTGTACACAAAGAATCACCTAGCATAGTTTGGAGGAATCAGTAGCCCACAATTTACACTCAAACAAATCTCTGTTACAGCAGGAAATAAACTGATCAAAGTCATTTAGGAAGGGAGAGCTGCACACAAACAAACTATTGGTACACTCTCACCCAAAAGTTCATTAACTCTAGCAGCCCAACACATGTCCATCATTGCCTCAGTACCAACCAGAAAAACACGTTACAAATGAATCTAAAAAGTTTGAAACTGGTTGGTTGAGTTATTGAAGTTTTGAGCCAGAATATATAAGTAGGTGGTTCATTCAGTGAGATAACATGACAATAACTGTATGCTGGGTTTACATCACAATATATTTAGCCGTATGCAAGAATATCGGGGTGTGTTGACGTTGGCTCCATAGTGTACGTGTCTACGGAGCCATCGTACCAATACCACACCAATGTCGAACACCACCAACATTCCTGTATATGACCCCATTATCTCAACACTGTAAGAAGTTGTTATTGTATGAGATTATAATGGTAATGTTATGTGATGTGTTTATGTTTGTTATGTGTTTATGTGTGTTATATGTTTATGTGTTTTATTGTAGTATAAATCTGTCCTGCATATGACCCATTTTCTCAACACTGTAAGAAGTTGTTGTTGTGTTGTTGTATCAGATTATTATGGCAATGTTATGTGTTTATGTGTCTTATAATTCCAAGATATTGTAGTATAAATCTGTCCTTCATATGACCCATTATCTCAACACTGTAAGAAGTTGTTGTTGTTGTTGTGTTGTTGTATCAGATTATAATAGCAATGTTATATGTTGTGTTTATGTGTCTTAAAATTCTAACACCTGACCCAGATAGTGTAGCATAAATCTCTATACATGTAATCTTTATTTTTATTTACCACTCCATCATCTTATTGAGGATTTGTAAAAGGTAAATGTATAACCGGTTCCATACATGTGTCACACGGTGTAAATAATATGTGTGTATGTATGTATGTGTACAGAGTGTTGTTTTTGTGTGTGTACAGAGTGTTTTTATGTATGTCTGTATGAGTGTGTACAGTGTTTTTATATGTGTATATATGTGTGTACAGTGTTTTTTGTGTGTGTGTGTGTGTGTGTGTTAATGTGTGTTTGTCTGTGTGTGTGTGTGTGTGTACCGGTATATCTGAAATGTGTACGACAAGATGAAATCACTTAGGCTGCAAGCAATGTTGTGTTGTGAGATTCCAAACATATTCTAAACACTGATGCATTTACCCACCCACCCACCCCTCCCTCCCTCCCCCATAACACACACACACACACACAGCATACTTACAAAAAACATATGTATACATTATAAATCGAGATGGCATTGATCTGGTCCACTGAGCATAACTTGACAATATATAAGAATACTGCTAGATGAGCCATGATGATTACCTAAAGCCAGATCACCAAGCAACACACACACACACACACACAGACCTATCTAAATAAACAAATCCATTCACACACACACACACACACACACAGACCTATCTAAATAAACAAATCCATTCACACACACACACGTCTAAATACACAAATCCATTCACACACACACACACACACACATATCTAAATAAACAAATCCATTCACACACACACACATATCTAAATACACAAATCCATTCACACACACACACACACACACATATCTAAATAAACAAATCCATTCACACACACACACACACACACACACACACATATCTAAATACACAAATCCATTCACACACACACATATCTAAATACACAAATCCATTCACACACACACACACACACACATATCTAAATAAACAAATCCATTCACACACACACATATCTAAATACACAAATCCATTCACACACACACACACACATATCTAAATACACAAATCCATTCACAAACACACACACACATATCTAAATACACAAATCCATTCACACACACACACACACACACATATCTAAATAAACAAATCCATTCACACACACACACACACACACACACACACACACACACATATCTAAATACACAAATCCATTCACACACACACACACATATCTAAATACACAAATCCATTCATACACACACGCACACATATCTAAATAAACAAATCCATTCACACACACACACACACACACACACATATCTAAATACACAAATCCATTCACACACACACACACATATCTAAATAAACAAATCCACACACACACACACACACACACACACAGACTTATACAAAGCTAACTCGTATCTCTTCTCAGGAATTTCAACCATCGAATGTCACACACACACACACACACACAGACATATACAAAGCTAACTCATATCTCTTCTCAGGAATTTCAACCATCGATCGATGTCACGCTCACACACACACACACACACACATTAAAAAAAAAAGAAATTATATAAAAAATTACAGGTTACTGAGTATCACATATAACATGGGGCCCGGCAAGCAACAACAACAGCAGCAGCAAATGTCACGGCCATCATTATCATCATCATCATCTTCATCATCTTCATCTTCTTTCAATTAGTGTCTACTGGCAAGAGCAGTCAAAATAAATATCTAATGGCATTGGGTGGTGTTATCATACGAGGAAAAGGCTGGTCGTTGCTTAAAGGGGAATGGATTCTCTAGTTGGTAAATTGGAAAGTCTGTGTTGATTCCTTCAAACTATGCCACCAAACAGACTGTCTCAGTAGTAGTAGTAGTAGTAGTAGTAATGGGGATCTGTTTTGTGGCTAAGTTTGGACGTCTCGGCAGTCCCCTCCAATGTACAGTTGTCAAAAAAGTAATTGTGACAACTATTGATAGAACATTAAATATATTAATGTCCATAGTTGTTTGTAGGGATCATAAGTATGTATTACAGAAGGATATGTATATTTCCTACTGTTATACATGCTTATAGTCCATACAAATAGTTGTGGATATTACTAGGGTTAAAGTTCCATCAAGATCTGTCACAATTCCTCTTATGGCAACTGTACCAACCAGAAAATCTCCCCTTAAATACGTGTTACAAAATAATACAAACTGAGCGACCAAGAGCCTTTCCCTCGTGTACTAATACCAGCCGTACATACAGTAGTCTGTAGCTGACACAAGGCTAATGGGTTTAATGTGGAGGAATGCTGTTTTTTTTTTTTTTTTCTGTACACTACAACATCACGTCTCTCACGGTTCACTATCAACAGCCTGAACATTATTTTCCATACCACAAATTAAGTGTCCTTCAACGGCATAAAAAATAAAATAATAACAATAATAATAATTTTTAGCACTTCACTGATAATTAATTTTTCACTTAAAAAAAAAATAATAATAATAATAATAATTTTTAGCACTTCACTGATAATTAATTTTTCACTTAAAAAATAATAATAATAATAATAATTTTTAGCATTTCACTGATAATTAATTTTTCACTTAAAAAAAAAAAAATAATAATAATAATTTTTAGCATTTCACTGATAATTAATTTTTCACATAAGATGTCCGTACGGAAATTTTGTACAATCTTTAAAAACAATACCGGTATACACTGATTAAAGGACACCACCATTATTATGTTTTCCAATTTAGAAATGAATGCACAAATTCACAACATGCAAATTTTTGTCCTAAATACAAGTTGAAAGAATAAGTGTCCAAACGTAGTACATACACAGTACATCTGACTATAATGTACAGTCTCCTGCCTTGATGTACACAATATAATTATCTCTCACTTTCACTTCACAATAAACATGAATTTTTGAAGATATTTAATATAAACATTACACACAAAGTATCATCATAAGACAGGCCTAAAAAAGCTATTAATGGTTTGAAAGTATAGACAGAAAGAAATGTTTCCAAATAAGCAGTTTTGAAGTTAAAACAACACCCAATTATAAAGAAAAGGGAAGGGACATTTTTTTTTTTTTTACAATACAGTAATCTCATAATTATCTCATCCTGACCCAAGCATAAATTTGTGCCTGACTAAGCACAACGAGTTACTCTGCCAAGGACAGGGTTATTAGTGTTGTAAATTATATCTATAAGTAAAGATGAGCAGGTGTGACCAGATCCCCCCCAGGAAGAAGTGAGGCAACACAGTACCCACACCACAGTACAGTATAATAATAATAATAATAATAATAAGACAACAAAGTGACAACTATAACTCAGTCTGGCCAAACTTTCCATCACATTACATCATAAATCACAAGACTAGCATTCAGGGAAAACTGCAACAAATGCAACACATTCAAGTAAACCATACTGTACTACTATTGACAAAGGTAGTCCATGTATGTATGTATGTTAAACCCTCAATATTAGGGTTAATAATACATCATTATTAAAGTACCATACCATTATACATACATTCTAGTTGTTGACAAGTTTCATAGCAGCTCTTACTTACTTACTTCATTTATTAATACCATATTAATGCTGCATGCAAGAAGGTACTTTTAGTTGCCAAACTGTTCTCAAAGAACAGGTATACAAAAATCTTCCTAAACCAGACCTAGTATTTATCCTCTTGAGGTACCATACTACTGTACTGTACTGTACTACTTCACTACAAGAGGTAATACACACACACACACACATACACTATTCATACACACATTCATACATTCATATTCAATCAAAAACACTTCAGAGGAAAGTCAGGAAGGTTCTTGTAACTTTGTGAGCAGTTGATTTGTAATAAAATACATAAAATCAAAATGTTTAAAATATAATCCAAATATGATATTCAGTCTTGGTTTATAGAGTAAAGATGCTTATGTTGTTTAAATGCAGGAGTATTGTCAACTTCACGTACACAGACTGAGAATCAACACTAGGCCACTGTGACATCAAAACACAATTAATTAAAGTGTCACTCTCACTATTATTAAATCACTGCACTTGTTCTCTCTCTGTAAAGAGTTTTCTGCAAAGATCACTAAACATTATCTAAAAAAAAAACAATTGCAATAAAAGTTTGCTGTGAGCACAATGCCTGTAGATGGGCTCAGTGAACTAGTATCCAAAATGAGTGTGTTGTAACACTGTGTACCAACAACACAAAGTAATGTGTGTTAGAACAACTCTACAAGTACCAAATGTTAGCGTTGTATAGTAGTAGTTACATCCCTTACTGTAGATTCTATTTCCATAAAGAGCTTCTCATTGTGTTGAAGTGATCGTCCACCAGCTGACCTTAGGTGTCTTGCCTGCACCTCTAGACGTGTAAGTAATTCCCTCATGTGGAATCTACTCTGGGGTGGAATGTTATCCATATAATCCACACATGTACGTTGGAATCCTGCCACCTTCTGTGCTGCTTGTATACATGCAGCTACTGTAGCTGTGGAACCTTCACTTCTCAATGCAGCTATACAACCTTCTGTTGTATTACCTTGTTCCACTAAATTGGCTCTCTCAGTAGCAGCTCCAGTACTATCAATATCACCAGTTGGTGGTACCTGTGGACTGCCTAGTGGTGGTGGTGCTGGTGGGGAACTAACTACTGCTGTAGTAGTAGTAGTAGTAGTAGTAGTAGTAGGGGGTGACATGGTTTGTATTGGTGAGCAGCTGGTCAAGGCAGGTGGAGTGTTAGGTACAGTCTGACATGTACTTGTATCTTTCATTACTTTACTACCATCTTTACTCTCAATATCTTTCTTCTCCTCCTTTTTGAGTGCCATTAGAGGGAGTGCAGGAGGTCTGATGAGTGATGGTGTGGCATATATACCAGCTGGTTTAGGTGGTGGAGGTTTTACACCAGCTGGAGGTGGAGGTAACTTAAATGTTTTCACTGATGGTTTAACTGGTACTGAAGGTTTACCATCTATTGGTCTGGGTTCCATTCCTTCACTTCCAATGGTTGGGGGCCACATCCTACGTTCCAGTCTACCCACTCGACCTTCATCCTCTGGTGTCCTTCCTGTTGTTGTTGTTGTTGTTGTTGTTGTTGCTGTTGTTGTTGTTACTGCCTCTGCTTCACCTTTGGTCATCTTTGGCAGCTCGGGTCGTTTGTATATACAAGGTGCGTACTTGGGACTAGTTTGGTTGGGGTCAGCCTTGGCCATCTTGTCAGCATCTTGTTTCTCCCACAATTTTTTTAAACTACTTATGCTACTTGAGCTAAAACGTTTGGCATCCTCATCTTCACTCACTCTGAGGGAATCACTCTGAGTACTGTCCCTCTTCTCACCGTGTATATTCAGAATATTGCCAACACTTTCACTCATAACATCACCACCATCACCATCACCAATACCAACACTACTACTACTTGTTGTTGTTACACCAGGATCACTACTAGTCTCTCCCCTTCCATTGTTCTCATTCCTTTTGTTTGTTTCACTCACTAACTGTTCTACCAACTCTTCCCCGGGTGACACTTCCTCCTCGGGTGTCTTGACAACTGACTCGCTCTCTTTGACAACATTGGTTTTTCTCAGTTGAGCACGGAAGTCCATTAAAGTACTGTGTGGATCACTCTCTATGGTACCAGTATCATCTCCAGATTTAGTTGTATCTGTTTTCCTAAGTTGGGCTTTAAAGTTTATCTTCCTTTGGTCCTTGTCTGCATTATTTTTTTCGAATGGACTTTTAACTTTCTTTAGATTCGATTTGAAGACAATTTGGTTACTATTGTCCCTAGTAGTGGTGGTGGTGTTGTTGTCTGTGTCTAGTCTGGTAGTAGTAGTAGTAGTAGTAGTAGTGGTGTGTTCCAGGGAGGGAGGTGCACCATTATCCAGTCTGTTTGAATCACTTCCTTTGCCTCCTTTCTGTCTCAGACTTTCAAACAACTCAGACACTAACTGTACAGCTGGGTTTTTCTGTGGTGGTGAGTCATCTTCCCTGGGTACTGGGTCGTCACTCTCTTCACGTCCGGCCTCTACATCCCTCAGTTCTGCCACCAACTTGAGCTCTAAACTTTCCTTGACTTGATGGTTTATACCCAGACCTAAGACCACCTTGGGTTGTTCTCCTTCCTCTACACTACCATCCCTTGAAGCGAGTGAAGCACCATCTAAGGAAGGAGGACTACCATCAGGACCAGCTGGTGAGGATGGAGTCTGACCACCACCATTACCTAGAGGTGACGATGGTGTTTGTTGTCCTTCAGTATCAGCTGATGATGAACCGGGACTTTTAGCAGGACCACCACCACCACCACTACCACTACCAGACTTACTCTTGTGTTTAGTAGTAGTTGGTGTTGGTCTTGGTGACATGTTTTCAGTGGACTTAAAGCTGTCACATGAGTCTGATGATTGATCTCTGTGTCTTAAACTGACACCAAACCTTGATGCTGGACTTCCTTCACTTGTATCACCATCCAGACTGGTATCAAGGCTTGGTTTGGCTCTCACAGGTGGTCGATCTTCACTGTCTCTCAGTTTCCTACGAGTGATACTAAGTGTTGCTCGTTCTGCATGTGGTGACTCTGATCCTTCACCTAAGTTGACCTCTTGTGTTGTGTAACCCTGACCTGCCACCTTCTGAGGACTGACATTGACCTGGTCAGTCTTCCGTCTGGCCCTGGGTGAAGGCACGGGTTTGTGGCCGGGGCGACGACGTGACTCCGGGGAGGAAGTAGTGTGCCAACGGTCTGAGCCTGGTGGAGGAGGGAACTCAAGGTTAGTAGAGTGAGAATCTTCCCCAAAGTCATCAGGAGGTGGTGGAAGGTCAGATGGTGGTGGTGGAAACTCTAGATCAGCCAAGGTGGGTTCACGAGTACGTCGGTCACCGCGTAGAGGCTGTATGCGTGGACTGAGTCGGGCAACAACGGGTGATTGCGGTGGAAAGCCTCCCTGGGTCGAGTTACTACGAATCATAAACGCTGATTCACGGTCATCATGATCTTGGTCACAAATATCACCTTGTTGTTGTTGTTGTAGATGTTGTTGTTGATGATAATGTTGTTGTTGATGTTGGTGATGATGGTGTAGATGGTCACTATGATCATCACTAGGGGGAACACCTTGGGACAGACCACTTTGTCGTAAAGATTCTAAATAAGCTCCAATTCTTGCTCCTTTAGGTAATGTACCATAACGATTGATTGCTCTCTTAACATTATGGACTTCCAGAGCTGCTACGGTCAAATGTCGACCACCGCTCTGACTATCACATTTCTCCATACGTCCTCGTCTCACTCGTTCCTGGCCTCCCTTACCAACGCCCACACATGGCTTTTGTCTGCAACGAAAAGCTCAATATAAACTTTACTCATAATTTTGTCAAACATGCAAAAAAAAAAAAAAAAAAAAAAAAAAAAAAAAAATAAATAAAAAAAATAAATAAATAAATAAATAAAAAATTGGAGGAGAAAATTGGCATGTAATTTACGCATAATTAAAATGAGCATATATAGTAATATCATGGCAAATATTTTACTCATACATATTGCAGAGGAGGTAATGAGTATCAATATCAATTCTTGTCAATAAAAATATCAACATCAAGTGCTTAAATGAAACCAATTAAACGATTCTTATATTTCCAGTAATCGATAGAAAATTCTCAGGTTGGTAATATTAACCTTTCTCTCGGACAAAAACTTATCTTCGTCACTCGGTTCCCAGTTCAGTTCAGTGTTTTACAATGGGAATATAGTGACACACAGACTGGTATTATTAATTGTTAAACTTACTCTTTTCGACGGCACGGCTTTTTGCCGCTAAATTCGCACTGCAAAATATTGGAAACTGAGCAACGAAGAGAATTCTACCCAGGTTTAATAATACCAACCAAAGTATTTTAATTGAACAGAAAAAATTTAATTAATAGCATTTGTTATTTGAAAGTTTAATTAATTGTTGTTGTTTGTGACCTAAAAGTTTAATTAATTGTTTGTTACCTGAAAGTTTAATTAATTGTGTTGTTTTTTTACCTGAAAGTTTAATTAATTATGTTGTTTGTTACCTGAAAGTTTACTTAGTTGTTTGTTTACCTGAATGAGTGTAGGTGTGTTGTTGTTTGTTACCTGAAAGTTTACTTAATTGCATTGTTTGTTACCCGAAAGATTAATTGCATTGTTTTATTACCTGAATGACTGTAGGTGTGTTGTTTGTTTAATTAAGTGTCGTCATTGTTTGTTATGTGAAAGTTTAATAAATTGTTTGTTACCTAAAAGTTTAATTAATTGCATTGTTTGTGACCTAAAAGTTTAATAAATTGTTTGTTACCTGAATGAGTGTAGGTGTTATTGTTTGTTACCTGAAAGTTTAATTAATTATTTGTTTACCTGAATGAGTGTAGGTGTGTTATTGTTTGTTACGTGAAAGTTTAATTAATTGCATTGTTTGTTACCTGAAAGTTTAATTAATTGCATTGTTTACGTGAAAGTTTAATTAATTATTTGTTTACCTGAATGAGTGTAGGTGTTATTGTTTGTTACCTAAAAGTTTAATTAATTGTTTGTTTACCTGATTGAGTGTAGGAGTTATTGTTTGTTACCCGAAAGTTTAATTGCATTGTTTGTTACCTGAAAGTTAAATTAATTGCATTGTTTGTTACCTATAAGTTTAATTAAGTGTCAGTGTTGTTTGTTTAATTAAGTATTGTTGTTGTTTGTTACCTGAAAGTTTAATTAATTGCATTGTTTGTTACCCGAAAGTTTAATTAATTGTTTGTTTACCTGAATGAGTGTAGGTGTGATGGGTCGGCCCTGAAGGTAGAGGTAAGGTTTGGTTGTGTTGGTGGCAGAGACTGAGCACCGGAGTCCTCTGTGTCGGGGGTTCGTTCCCTCACTTCACTCTCACTCTCGGCGTCGTTACTACTTGCCAGGTCAGCCAGGTCCTTTTGGATACCTGTACATACACATACATATACTGTTTACTTTTCTGGTTCTGGTTACCTGTACACACACACACACATATGCACACACACACACACACACTATTTATTCTTCCAGATGCCTGCACTCACACACACACACACACACACACACATGCGCACACACACACACTATTTACTCTTCTGGATGCCTGTACACACACACATGCACGCACTCACATACATACACACACACACACACACACACACACTATTTACTCTTCTGGATGCCTGTACACACACACACACACACACACACACACACACACACACACACACACACACTTCGAAGCAATGAGAGAGGCACACTCAGAAACACAACAACTCGCTTTACACACACACACACACACACACACACACACACACACACACACATATATATATACAATACACAACTCTTATAATAATAATGAAGGTGTACAAATTTTCTGAATGTAATGTTAATAATCAAAATATAACATGAGGCAAAAAAAATATTAAAGATTGTATAGAAATATTAATTAAGGCCTAGCGATTCAAGCCATAGTGAGAGAGAGAGAGAGAGAGAGAGAGAGAGAGAGAGAGAGAGAGAGAGAGAGAGAGAGAGAGAGAGAGAGAGAGAGAGAGAGAGAGATAGCATTACACTACAGCATCAACTAACAATTATATTCATTCACTGTAATAATAATAATAATAATAATAATAATAATAATAATAATAATAATAATATGTTGTTGCAGAATTATCACTAAACACTGTACCAAATAAATAATTGATTGATTGATTGATTGATATTAGGTGCCGCAACAGCGAGGTCATATAGCGCCAGAGGAGCAGAAAGTAAATAAGTTAGTGAGCGAGCGAGGAGATGAGGAAATAATAAATGTAAACGAAAAAGTGGAAAGAGCAAAAATGAGATATCTTTTTATATTAATTTGAGTGTACAATATTCCCTTGATATAAGATAATTAAATTTATGACATAATAATTATATCCTTTTAACACATGGTCAGTAAATTACTTATATAATATTAAACAGTATTTCCTTGATATGAGAGGTTTAATTTATGACATAATAATTATATCCTTTTAACACGTGGTCAGTAAATCACTTAGTTAGTTAGTTAGTGTGTATGGTAATGAATAACACAAGCCTGGGAAAACATACATACATACATACATTGAGTGGTCTTCAATGAGTGTAAAATGAATGAATGAAGTTAGTAATGAATACAAGGATTTATTCATTGTGTAAATCTATATCTATATTTAACAAGCAAGCAAGGAGAAATAGAATAAATAAATAAAAGAGAAGGAATAAAGGAATAAATAAATAAATAAAAGAGAAGGAGAAAAAAAGAAAGGAATAAATAAAAGAAAGAGAAAAAAAGGCAGGAATGAATGAATAAAAGAGAGAAAAAAAGGCAGGAATGAATGAATAAAAGAGAGAAAAAAAGGCAGGAATGAATGAATAAAAGAGAGAGAAAAAGAAAGAAAGTGAGGGAAAGTGGGTGGAGGTGGAGAGCAGAAGATGAGAGAGAGATACCTTCAAATATTCTGTCTATACCATTGAACTCGTTGATGTCGTCGGTGTTGGCTGTGTGTGGCTCCTGGTCAGTACACGTGCTGTCACGGAACGAACTGAAATGAGAGAGTGTGTGTGTGAGTATGTAGAGAGAGAGGGATGAGAGAGAGAGAGAGAGAGAGGGAGGGAGGGATGAGAGGGAGTGTGTGTAGGTTTAGAGAGAGAATGTGAGAGTATGAGAGAGAGTGTGTGAGAGTAAGTAGAGAGAGAGAATGAGAATATATGAGTAGGTTTAGAGAGAGAGTGTGAGTATGTTTATAGAGAGAAAGAGAGAGTAAATAGAGAGAAAAAGAGAGAGTAAATAGAGAGAGAGAGAGAGAGAGAGAGTAAATAGAGAGTAAATAGAGAAAGAGAGAAAGAGAGAGAGTAAATAGAGAGAGAGAGAGAGAGACATTTTGATTTAATAAGCATGCATTTTATATGATTAAAAATAAGTACAGCAAAAATATATCTTCCTCATTCAAAATCTCTGTGGTTAAAATGAGTACCACAGAAATCAATCTTTCCCGTTAAAATTAGTAAAAGTAAAATTAATATCCTTTGTTAAAATTAATACCGTATAAAAATTAATATCCTTTGTTAAAATAAGTACAAAAATTAATCTTTCTTGTCAATTAATGCAAAAATTTTAGTGCTATAATTTATCTCAACGAATACACCAATGGAATGAAGGATGGTGAGTTTACAAAGAAGTAGTGTGTGTGTGTGTGTGTGTGTGTGTGTGTGTGTGTGTGTGTGTGTCTATATGTGTGTGTGTGTGTGTGTGTGTGTGTGTGTGTGTGTGTGTGTGTGTGTGTGTGTGTGTGTGTGTGTGTGTGTGTGTGTGTGTGTGTGTGTGTGTATGTCTGTGTGTCTGTGTCTATGTGTGTGTGTGTGTGCCTGCGTGTGATTGCATGTGTGTGCGTGTGTGTATATGTGTGCGTATGCCTGCGTGCCCGTGTGTGTGTACATACATACATACCTGGTTCTCTTGGGTGGTGCTGGTGCCTGTTTACCCTTCTTGTTTGTGGTTCGTCTGAGTTGTACCACCGTGGACCGAGCAGACAGTATTCCCGGACCACCTCTACCCAGGCTGGGAGAACTGCCTTCGTCTACTCCACCACCTTTATTTTTATTCGAGCGTCTGTGAGGGGAAAAAAAAAATAAAATAAAAAAAAAAAAAAAATAAATAAAAAAAAAAATAATAATAATAATAATAACATAATCATAACTACAAAATTTTTCGCCTCCTTCATAATGAGTGAATCTTATGAATTAATATTAATACTACACAGACCATCATTTGTTATATACGGTAATAGTTTCACATAATTCATTGAGGTTGTTTCAATTGAAGGTGTTGACAGGATAATTGAAACGTGACTGTACCAAGGCGAGGCGGAATAAATAAATGATTGATTGATTGATTGATTGAAATTAGGCGCCGCAACAGTGAGGTCATATAGCGCCAGGAAAAGGTGATAAATAATAAGTGAGGTGATAGAGAGGTGAGGCAGTAAGCAGGAAGGAAAGAATAAATACATAAGTGATGTTTTTGACGTAAGGAAAGAATAAATACTAAGTGATATTTTTGACGTAAAGAAAAAATAAAAGTAATATTTTTGACATAAGGAAAGAATACCGATTAATAATAAGTGATATTTTTGACATAAGGAAAGAATACCGATAAATACTAAGTGATATTTTTGACGTAAGGAAAGAATACCGATAAATACAAACTAATATTTTTGACGAAAGGAAAGAATAAATAAAAGTAATATTTTTGACGTAAGGAAAGAATAAATAAAAGTAATATTTTTGACGTAAGGAAAGAATACCGATAAATACAAACTAATATCTTTGACGAAAGGAAAGAATTAATAAAAGTAATATTTTGAACGTAAAGAAAGAATACCAATAAATACTAAGTGATATTTTTGACGAAAGGAAAAAATTAATAAAAGTAATATTTTTGACGCAAAGAAAGAATACCAGTAAATAAATAAGTAATATTTTTAACGTACTGTCTGGCAGGAGCGGTGCGAGGACTGGTGGGTAACTGTTCCTCTCCCCAGGTGGTGGACTGATGTGAACCACCACCACCACCACCACTACCACCTCTACCCTTCCTACCACCACCTGCTGCTAACTGTTGCTCCACCTCTGTAATACAATAATATCATACAGTTATTAGCAATTCATACATTAAAATAATAATAATAATATCATACAATCATTAGCAATTCATACATTAAAATAATATTATCATACAGATATAACTAATTCATACAATAATATCATACAGTCATTAGCAATTCATACATAAAATAATATCATACAGTATACAACTAATTCATACAACAATATCATACAGTTATTAGCAATTCATACATCAAAATATTAATATCATACAATACATATCCAATTAACTAAATAATAATAATAATATCATACAATACATATCCAATTAACTAAATAATAATATCATACAGACACCAAAATAATAACATCATAACCAATTCATACACCAAAATAATAATATCATACAGACACCAAAATAATATCATACAATCAATAGCAATTCATACACCAACACAGAACAGTTTAGGTTAGGTTAGGTTAGTGGAGATGTGATTGAAGAGAGGAGAAAAGAGAGGAGAGGAGATGAAAGAAGAGAGGAGACGAGAGACAAGTGGAGAAAGAGAGAGAAAAGAGAGAGATGAACGGAGAATAGAGAGAGAGAGATGAACAAAGAAAAGAGAGAGACAAGTGGAGAAAAAAGTGAAAGAGGAATGGAGAAAGAGAGAGGCAAACAGAGAAAAGAGAGAGAGATGAACAGAGAAAAGAGAAAGAACGAATGGAGAAAAGAGAGAGACAAACAGAGAAAAGAGAGAAACGAACGGAGAAAAGAGCGAGACGAACGGAGAAAAGAGAGAAACGAAGAGAAAAAAGTGAGAGACAAGCGGAGAAAAGAGAGAGATACGAACAGAGAAAAGAAAGACAGGCAGATAAAAGAGAGAGAGCGAACGAACAATAAAGAGACGAACAGAGAAAAAAAAAGACACGAACGAAGAAGAAACAAAGAGAAGAACGAAGAAAAAGAAAAAAAGAAAGAACAGAGAAAGAAAAGAACGAACGAACGGAGAAAAAGAAAAAAAGAAAGAACAAACAGAGAAAAAAAAGAGAACGAACGAAGAAAAAGAAAAAGAGACGAACAGAAAAAAAAAAAAAGACAAATGGAGAAAAAAAAAAAAAAAAAAAAAAAAAAAATGGAGAAAAAAAAATAGGCGAGAGAAAGAGAGAGAGATAGAGCCCCCAACCAACCAAGCAACCAACCTTCCGTAATAGAAGTCTCCTGAAACATGGTCTCCAAAGCGTGGTGTATGTGTGAGAAGGTAGGACGGTCACTGGGGTTCCAAAGCCAACACTGCTTCATTAGTTCATATACACGCACTGGACAACCTTGGGGACAGTCCATTCTGTTGGGGGGGGGAGGGAGATATTATGATTGGTTTGTGTATGTGTGTGTGGAGGGGATAGAGGGGGGGGGGGTGTTTTTAGTGTGTGTGTGTAGGGGGGGGGGTGTTCTTAGTATATGTGTGTTTGTGGGGGGGGGGGGAGTTTGTGTGTGTGTGTGTCCTTACCTATTTTTATCTTTACTGGATTAAGTCGTGTGTGTGTTTGTTTTGTTTCACCTGGTATTGATCACGTCCTGGACACGTGCTCACCAACTTGTTACCCTCCCGGAATGAGCTCAGAGCTCGTAGTGACCGATCTTTGGGTAAGGTTGGAACCTTTTTCCACACACCGGGATAGCGAGGTCACAACTCCTCCACTTACGTCCCGTACCTATTCTCTGCTAGGTGAACAGGGGTTACACATTTAAGGAAACAATCCCAAATTGTCTCCACCCGACCGGGGATTCGAACCCAGGACCTCTCAGATGTGAGCCGAGCGCGCTAACCACTACACCACCGGGCTGTGTGTGTGTGTGTGTGTGTGTGTGTGTGTGTGTGTGTGTGTGTGTGTGTGTGTGTGTGTGTGTGTGTGTGTGTGTGTGTGTGTGTATATATGTGTGTGTGTGTGTGTGTGTGTCTGCATTCTTAGTGTGTGTGTGTGTGTTCTTAATTCATACACACGGACAGGACAACCCGTATAAACAACAAAACAACAACAAACGTACCTGTATCCAGATTCCAATAGATGGTAAACATTAGTAAGATCAACACCGGGATATGGAGACACACCGTATGTAGCAAACTCCCACAACAGTATTCCAAACGCCCAAACATCAGACTGAAAAAAACAAAACACAACGATAACAATAATATAGATAGATAGATAGATAGATAGAACAATAATAACGATAATAAACAACAATGACAATGTATATTAAACCGCGGGCGTCAGCATATGTCATCGGTAGTACTGAGTGTGGTAACCGCGGGTGTCAGCATTTGTTGACATACGAATTTTCAAATATGCCCCCTACGTATTTGATTAGACTCACAATTTGGATGAACCAAGGCACTCTAATGAACCCAAAGTATACAGTAACTATACCTATAAAGCTGGTATAGTTTGGAGGAAATCAAAGTACTTAAATATACCAATAGTAGCCTAAAATATATTCCCTTACAACTGGTATACTTTGGAGGAATCAAGGCACTACAATGTATCAGCCACAATCAAATATCCACCAACACTTTCCTTCCATCGTAGTAAATAATATCTTGGTAATAAAGAACAACACGTGTATGATTTTGCAGCACCTCATAATAATAATAATAATTGAGGGGGTTGAGTTGACATAAGGTGTTGTTGTATGATATTGCAGCACCTCATAATAATAATAATAATAATTGAGGGGGTTGAGTTGACATAAGGTGTTGTTGTTGTATGATTATATTTTGATATGATACTGATTTATTTGTACGATGGAAGGAAAGTGTTGGTGGTAAGTTATTTGATTGTGGCTGTACCAAAAGTCTATTATTCCATTAAGGGGGTGCGGGAGTAGGGGGACAGGCTTGGGGGGGCTGCGGGAATAGGGGGACAGGCTTGGGGGGGGGGGGGTTTGGAGGGTGCAGGAATAGGAGGACAGGCTTGGGGTGGTTAGGGGAGTGCGGGAATAGGGGACAGGCTTTCTACCCACCCCAAGCCTGTCCCCCTATTCCCGCACCCCCCCAGTCCCCAACCCTCAAGCCTGTCCCCCTACTCCCGCACCCCCCAAAACCCCCTCGACCCCCCCCTAAATCTCCCCCAAGCCTGTCCCCCTATTCCCGCACCCCCCCAGTCCCCCACCCTCAAGCCTGTCCCCCTACTCCCGCACCCCCCAAAACCCCCTCGACCCCCCCTAAATCCCCCCCAAGCCTGTCCCCCTACTCCCGCACCCCCCAAAACCCCCTCGACCCCCCCTAAATCCCCCCCAAGCCTGTCCCCCTACTCCCGCACCCCCCAAAACCCCCTCGACCCCCCCTAAATCCCCCCCAAGCCTGTCCCCCTACTTCCGCACCCCCCAAAACCCCCTCGACCCCCCCTAAATCCCCCCCAAGCCTGTCCCCCTATTCCCGCACCCCATTAAAAGAGATCACCAAACCTTTCTCTATTAATTTATAAGTTAATTAATAATACCGACCTTGGTAGAGAACTTGTTGTATGCAAGACCTTCCGGTGCGGTCCACTTGATGGGAAACTTAGCACCAGCGTGGGCCGTGTAGGTGTCATCACGCATCAACCTTGCCAAACCAAAGTCAGCAACCTTCACCAGATGGCTCTCACCCACTAAGCAGTTTCTCGCAGCAAGATCCCTGGTAATTAATTGTATATATTCTTGGTTAGTCTATAAAGAATAATAATCATAATAATAATAATAGTAATAGTAATAATAGTAATAATAATAGTAATAGTAATAATAATAATAGTAATAGTAATAATAATAATAGTAATAATAATAATTAGTAGTTGTAATAATAATAGTGATAATAATACTGTAATAATAATAATAATAATAATAATAATAATAATAATAATAGTAATAATAATAGTAATAATAATAATAATAATAATAATAATAATAACAATAATAATAAATCTCTCATTGTACACACACACACACTTGGTCACTCTATTCTCTCACTGTACACACACACACAAACACACACTTGATCACTCTATTCTCTCACTGTACACACACACACACACACACTTGATCACTCTTTTCTCACACTGTACACACACACACACACACTTGGTCACTCCATCGTTTAATTTATTACAAGCAGCTACACACTACTTAAAACAATAATATTTATATGTGAACATGAAAACATTAGACAGTAAATTGTTAAAGTTACCCAAAGGCCTATATGTATGATTATTATTGTCCACGACTGTACATAAGCAACATTATATTTGGTTTGTAGTGTAAGGATTGATTGATATTATGCGCCGTAACAGTGAGGTCATATAGGGCCAGAGAAAGGTGCTGTAGTGTAAGGAATGTGGTGATGAAAGTAATGGTAAACAAAGTGATCTACATACATATATACATAAATTACATACATACAATACATATACACATACAATACATACATAAATATATCATACATACATAAATATATCATACATACATACATCATACAATACATACATACATACATATACATACATATACATACATCATACAATACATACATACACACACACATACATAAATACATACATACATACACACATACATAAATACATACATACATCATACAATACATACATACATACATACATACATACATACATATATACACACATACATACAAACACACATACGACCCGACAAACAAACCAACCGACCTGTGTATAAAATTCCGGTCCTCCAGGTACTCCATTGCTGCCGCGACCTGTGTTGCCATGTAGAGGAGAACGACCTCGTTGACCTCCTGGTGACTACACACACGCAGGTAGTCAAGCAGGTTACCCCGGGTCATAAACTCTGTGACGATGTAGAAGGGCGGTTCCCGGGTACACACACCCAGGAGTTGGACCAGGTTAGGGTGTTTCATGGCCTTCATTATAGCTGCCTCCTCTAGGAAGTCCTTCAGTGCCATCGTATCCTCCTGAAACAAACAAGGAAGGAAATGATGTAAACAAATGCACTAGGTAAACACACACACAAATAAATGAGGTAAACAAACGCACAAGGAAATAAGGTAAACAAACGCACAAGGTAAATAAACAAATGCACAAGGTAAGTAAACAAACGCACTGGGTAAACAAACGCACAAACAAGGTAAACACACATACAAGGTAAATAAATACACAAGGTAAACACACATACATACAAGGTAAATAAATAAGGTACACAAATGCACAAACAAGGTAAATAAATAAGGTACACAAACGCACGAGGTAAACACACGCATACAAGGTAAACACACGCATACAAGGTAAACACACATACAAGGTAAACAAACTGGAAATTACATATAAGTAAGTAAAATACACAAGGTAAACAAACAAGGTAAACAAACCAGAAATAACATATAAGTAAAATAAACAAGGTAAACATACAAAACTTTACATGACATGAAAAAGGATTTAATTGCTTATGTGTGGGTGTACTGGTGGAAAATAAGCAATTAAATCCTTTTTTATGTCATGTAAAGTTTTCTTATATTGTGTTGTTCTTTTACAGAAGCTGATGATGGATTTAAATATCCGAAACATTCTAAATAAAGAGTTCTTTTCTTTGGTCCTCTCCCTTCTCTTCATAATTAAGTTAAAAATAAGACTTTGTGACCAGATCTTTGCATAACATATAAGTAAAATACACAAGTTAAACAAACCAGAAATAACATACATATAAGTAACATATACAAGGTAAACAAAACTAGAGGTGCAATCTTTGTGTGAAGCAGTTTGTCACCTCAGACGATGATGGATACTGAAAAATTGTATGTGTGTGTGTATGTGATAAAGCTGGTGTGTGTGTGTGTGTGTGTGTGTGTGTGTGTGTGTGTGTGTGTGTGTGTGTGTGTGTGTGTGTGTGTGTGTGTGTGTGTGTGTGTGTGTGTGTGTGTGTGTATGTGTGTGTGTGTGTGTGTGTGTGTGTGTGTGTGTGTGTGTGTGTGTGTGATACATCTGAGTATAGAGTGGTGTATGTGTGTGTGATAAAGCTGGGTTTAGATTGGTGTATGTATGTATATGTGTGTGTGCGTATGTGTGTGTGATAAAGCTGGGTATAGATTGGTGTGTGTTTGTGTGTGTGTGTGTGTGATACCAATACTAACCTTGAGTGTTTTAACAGCCACACATATGTTGTACCTCGGTGTGTGTATGTATATGTGTGTGTGTGATACAAAATACCAACCTTGAGTGTTTTAACAGTGACACATATGTTGTACCTCGGTGTGTGTGTGTTTGTGTATGTGTGTGTGCTACAAAATACCAACCTTGAGTGTTTTAACAGCGACACATATGTTGTACCTCGGTGTGCGTGTGTGTGTGTGTATATGTGTGTGTGTGATACCAATACTAACCTTGAGTGTTTTAACAGCGACACATATGTTGTACCTCTTCCACACTGCCTCGTACACATCACCGTACTGACCACCACCCAACTTGTGCTTCATGGCTATGTCTGTACGTTCTATTTCCCATTCATCTGGCTCTGAAAAGTAAAGGTAGGTTAGGTTAGAGATCCCGTGAAGAGGTAGTTAATGTGGGGGGGTGGGGTGGGGTTGCGGGACAGGCTTCGGGAGGTGCGGGAATAGGGACACAGGCTTCGGGGGGTGCGGGAATAGGGGGACAGGTTTTGGGGTGGGGGTTATGGGGGTGGGGGTTATGGGGGTGCGGGAGTAGGGGGACAGGCTTCGGGGGTGTGCGGGAATAGGGAGGACAGCTTTAGGGGGGATTTGGGGGGTGCGGGAATAGGGGACAGGCTTGGGGGGGGTTTAAGGGGGTATGGGAGTAAGGGACAGGCTTGGGGGGGGGTTATGGGGGTGTGGGAGTAGGGGGACAGGCTTGGGGGGGGGTTTATGGGGGTGTGGGAGTAGGGGAGACAGGCTTGGGGGGGGGGGGGTTTAGGGGTGTGTGGGAATAGGGGACAGGCTTTCTACCCACCCCAAGCCTGTCCCCCTATTCCCGCACCCCCCAACCCCCCTAGGAGGTAATAAATTGTACAGATAAAGAAAATAGTAAATAGGAAGGTAATAAATTGTACAGAGAAAGAATAGGTTTAGTAGGTACAGTCACGAGCACTAATAAGTATACAGCTTTGGTTGAAGCTTTGAACAGTCCAATTTACCAACGAAATAATTCCAATGGAAATCTTATTGTGTATTTATTTACTGTCTCTAGGAATTCGAAGCACACCTGTATACTTATCAGTGCTTGTGACTGTACTGTTATGGATGTGTGTTGTAGTATAATAAAAAAAAAACATTATTGTATCTTGGGAAATCAGTACAATATTCTCTTGATATAAGATAATTAAATTTATCACATAATAATTACATCCTTTTAACACATGGTCAGTAAATCACTTAGTTAGTTAGTGTGTATGGTAATGAATAACACAAGCCTGGGAAAACATACATACATACATACATTGAGTGGTCTTCAATGAGTGTAAAATGAATGAATGAAGTAAGTGATGAATACAAGGATTTATTCATTGTATATCCAGGTTGGGTTGGGTTGGGTTGGGTTGGGTTGGGTTGGGTTGGGTTGGGTTGGGTTGGGTTGGGTTGGGTTAGGTTAGGTTAGGTTAGGCTAAGTTAGGTTATGTTATATCAGATTAGGTTAGTTTAGGTTAGGTTAGGTTATATCAGGTTAGGTTAGGTTATATCAGATCAGGTTAGGTTAGGTTAGGTCAGGTCAAGTCAGGCTATATCAAGTTAGGTTAGGTTAGGTTATATCAGGTCAAGTTAAGTTAGGTTAAGTTAAGTTAGGTTTAATTTACCTGGAGTAAGACCAAATACAGTTGGTTTATTCCTCTTAGGTGCCGGATACAGGAGTTGTGTTATAAGACCGTCAGCATGTTGTGAATGATGATGGACCAACTCAGCCAACGTATTGAAGCGAAACTCAGAAGAGACGTATAACTGTAAAAAATATATTGTGTTATTATAGAAGATAAGTAAAGAATATATTGTGTTAATTATATGTATAGAAGATATGTACAGAATATATTGTGTTATTTATATGTATAGAAGATATGTAAACAATATATTGTGTTATTTATATGTATGGAAGATATGTACAGAATATATTGTGTTATTTACATGTATAGACGATATGTATATACAGCTGTAAAGAATATATTGTGTTATTTATATGTATGGAAGATATGTATAGAATATATTGTGTTATTTATATGTATGGAAGATATGTACAGAATATATTGTGTTATTTATATGTATGGAAGATATGTACAGAATATATTGTGTTATTTATATGTATGGAAGATATGTACAGAATATATTGTGTTATTTATATGTATGGAAGATATGTACAGAATATATTGTGTTATTATATGTATAGAAGATATGTATAGCTGCTGTAAAGAATATATATATTGTGTTATTTATATGTATAGACGATATGTATAGAATATATTGTGTTATTGTATGTATAGACGATATGTATAGAATATATTGTGTTACTTATATGTATAGAAGATATGTATAGCTGCTGTAAAGAATATATTGTGTTATTTATATGTATTGAAGATATGTATAGAATATATTGTGTTACTTATATGTATAGAAGATATGTATAGCTGCTGTAAAGAATATATTGTGTTATTTATATGTATTGAAGATATGTATAGAATATATTGTGTTACTTATATGTATAGAAGATATGTATAGCTGCTGTAAAGAATATATTGTGTTATTTATATGTATAGTAAGTGGTAGTAATAGTTATTTTATTTATATTATTATTATCTATTGTTATTATTATAGTAAGTAGTAACACACACACACACACACACAGTCTACACACCCATATGCAGTCTACACACACACACACCCATATGCAGTCTACACACACACACACCACATATGCAGTCTACACACACACACACACACCACATATGCAGTCTACACACACACACAAATAGGTAAGAACACACACACATACACACAAATAAGTAAGAACACACACACAAATAAGAACACACACTCAGACATATAATTAAGAACACACACACAAATGAGAACACACACACAGACAAACATATGCAGTCTACATACACACACACACACACACACAAATAGGTAAGAACACACACACACACACACAAATAAGTAAGAACACACACACACACACAAATAAGTAAGAACACACACCCACATGCAGTCTACACACACACACACACACACAGATAAGTAAGAACACACACACAAACACACACACATAACAATTAACATCTCACCTTGGCAGTATCATCTTCATTGATACGATAATGATATACCCGACCATTATACCTCAACGATATAGACCTCTGACCGGGGGAACTCTCACTCTCACGAACCAGAAATGACCCGTTGATACCCGATGACAGGAGGTACTCGGCTGTATTCCTACTGATGGGGCCATGATACCACGAGTGTTTCTCTAGTGAGTTGACTGGTGTGATGTAGTTGGACGGCACCCACCCTACCTCGCCTGAACCTGCATGAGCTTCACACCATTCACCAGACTTGTTGTAGCTTAGTACACGGACTTGTTCACCTGTATGTACAAAGAAAGAAATACGTGGTTAGGTTAGGTTAGGTTAGGTTAGGTTATAATATTATACAGGTTAAACTTGTAGCTTAATACACGGACTTGTTCACCTGTATGTACGAAGAAAGAAATACGTGGTTAGTACGTGGACCTGTTTAGCTGTACATACGAAGAAAGAAATACGTGGTTAGTACGTGGACCTGTTTAGCTGTACATACGAAGAAAGAAATACGTGGTTAGTACGTGGACCTGTTTAGCTGTACATACGAAGAAACAAATACGTGGTTAGGTTAGGTTAAACTTGTTGAAGCTTAATACACGGACTTGTTAACCTGTACATACGAAGAAACAAATACGTGGTTAGGTTAGGCTATATACATATTAGGTTAGGTTAGGTTAGGTTATATATATGTTAAACTTGTAGCTTAATACACGGACTTGTTCACCTGTATGTACAAAGAAACAAATACGTGGTTAGGTTAGGTTAGGTTAGGTTGGGTTATATACATATTAGGTTAGGTAAAGTTAGGTTACATACATATTAGATTAGGTAAAGTTAGGTTATATATAGATTAAACTTGTAGCTTAATACACGGACCTGTTCACCTGTACGTACAAAGAAAGAAATATGTGGTTAGTTCATTTTCCCACTTTTATATATATTAAACAGTATTTCCTTGATATGAGAGGTTTAATTTATTTATGACATAATAATTATATCCTTTTAACACATGGTCAGTAAATCACTTGAAATAAGATAATTAAATTTATCACATAATAATTATATCCTTTTAACACATGGTCAGTAAATCACTTAGTTAGTTAGTTAGTGTGTATGGTAATGAATAACACAAGCCTGGGAAAACATACATACATACATACATACATTGAGTGGTCTTCAATGAGTGTATAATGAATGAATGAAGTAAGTGATGAATACAAGGATTTATTTAGGCTATATCCAGACTGAGTTGGGTTGGGTTGGGTTGGGTTGGGTTGGGTTAGGATAGGATAGGTTGGGATGGGTTGGGTTGGGTTGGGTTGGGATAGGTTAGGTTAGGTTAGGTTGGGTTGGGTTGGGTTGGGTTGGGTTGGGTTGGGTTGGGTTGGGTTGGGTTGGGTTGGGTTGGGTTGGGTTGGGTTGGGTTGGGTTGGGTTAGGTTAGGTTAGGTCAGGTCAGGTCAGGTTAGGTTAGGTTTAAAGTAACCAAACAATTATCAACAACAACCGCTTTAAACTGGGCCCTATGGAATGAGAGGTGACAAGAGCATACTGACCTAAAGCAGATATAACCTTACACCATCGTCACTACCACCAACACTACCACTAACTAACTACCACTATCACTACCACCAACACTACCACTAACTAACTACCACTATCACTACCACTAACTAACTACCACTTATACACCATTACTACCACTATCACTACCATCATCACCAACACTACCACTAACTACCACTACCATCATCACTATCACTAACTAACTACCACTATCACTTATACACCATCACTACCACTAACTAACTACCACCATCTACAACTATCACTTATACACCATTACTACCACTACCACTAACTACCACTATCACTACCATCATCACTACCACTAACTACCACTATCACTTATACACCATTACTACCACTACCACTAACTACCACCATCTACAACTATCACTTATACACCATTACTACCACCAACACTACCACTATCTAACTACCACTACCACCAACACTACCACTATAACTACCACTATTACTTATACACCATTACTACCACTACCACCATCTCTACCACTACCACTAACTACCACTATCACTTATACACCATTACTACCACTACCACTAACTACCACCATCTACAACTATCACTTATACACCATTACTACCACTACCACCATCTCTACCACTACCACTAACTACCACTATCACTACCACCAACACTACCACTAACTAACTACCACTATCACTACCACCAACACTACCACTAACTAACTACCACTATCACTACCACCAACACTACCACTAACTAACTACCACTACCACCAACACTACCACTATCACTTATACACCTTTACTACCACTACCACTACCACCATCACTACCACCAACACTACCACTAACTAACTACCACTACCACTTATACACCATCACTACCACTAACTAACTACCACTATCACCTATAAACCATCACTACCACTACCACTACCACCATCTCTACCACTAACACTACCACTATCACTATCACTAACACTACCACTAACTAACTACCACTACCACTACCACTACCACTTATACACCATTACTACCACTAACTAACTACCACTAACACTACCACCAACACTACCACTAACTAACTACCACTACCACCAACACTACCACTATCACTTATACACCTTTACTACCACTACCACTACCACCAACACTACCACTATAACTAACTACCACTATCACTTATACACTACCACTACCACTACCACCAACACTACCACTAACTAACTACCACTATCACTACCACTACCATCATCACTACCACTAACTAACTACCACTATCACTTATACACCATTACTACCACCAACACTACCACTAACTACCACTATCACTACCACTACCACTAACTACCACTATCACTTATACACCATTACTACCACCAACACTACCACTAACTAACTACCACTATCACTACCACTACCATCATCACTACCACTAACTAACTACCACTATCACTTATACACCATTACTACCACCAACACTACCACTAACTACCACTATCACTACCACTACCACTAACTACCACTATCACTTATACACCATTACTACCACCAACACTACCACTAACTAACTACCACTATCACTTATACACCATTACTACCACCAACACTACCACTAACTACCACTATCACTACCACTACCACTAACTACCACTATCACTTATACACCATTACTACCACCAACACTACCACTAACTAACTACCACTATCACTACCACTACCATCATCACTACCACTAACTAACTACCACTATCACTTATACACCATTACTACCACCAACACTACCACTAACTAACTACCACTATCACTACCACTACCACCAACACTACCACTAACTAACTACCACTATCACTACCACTACCATCATCACTACCACCAACACTACCACTAACTAACTACCACTATCACTACCATCATCACTACCACCAACACTACCACTAACGAACTACCACTATCACTTATACACCATTACTACCACTAACTACCACTATCACTATCACTAACACTACCACTAACTAACTACCACTATCACTACCACCATCTCTACAACTAACTACCACTATTACTTATACACCATTACTACCACTACCACTACCATCATCACTACCACTAACTAACTACCACTATCACTTATACACCATTACTACCACTAACTACCACTATCACTACCATCATCACTACCACCAACACTACCACTAACTAACTACCACTATCACTACCACCAACACTACCACTAACTAACTACCACTATCACTTATACACCATTACTACCACTACCACTATCACACACCACTACCACTACCACCATCACTACCACCATCACTACCACTACCACCACTACCATACACCATCACCACTATCATATACCATCACTACCACTACCACTACCACCATCACCACCACCACCACCACTACCACCGCCAAATTAATAATAATAATAATAATAATAATAATAATAATAATAATAATAACAATAATAATAATAATAATAATAATAATAATAATAACAATAATAATAATAATAATATTGTATAACAGTAATAATATATATCTGAGAGAGAGAGAGAGAGAGAGAGAGAGAGAGAGAGAGAGAATGATATAATAAGAGGATTGAGAAGTGAAAGTGAGAGCAGAAAGAGTGAGAGAGAGAGATATATGATTATGACGAGAGAGAGAGAGAGAGAGAGAGAGAGAGAGAGAGTGAATGAGTGAGAGTGAGAGGTTAATCGTTATAGGAAGGAATGCGGGTTGAAGGAAGTCATCCGTCACAGAGAGAGAGAGAGAGAGAGAGAGAGAGAGAGAGAGGCAAATTGTTCCTTCCGTCCTCTCTCTATCTTCTGTATCCTCTCTCTCTCTCTCCCTTCCATACATACACACACACATTCCCTTTCTCTCTCTCTCTCTCTCTCTCTCTCTCTCTCTCTCTCTCTCTCTCTTAACACACACACACTCCCTTACTTTTTCATACACACACACACACACACACTCCCTTTCTTACACACACACACACACACACACACACACACACACACACACTCCCTTTCTTACACACACACACTCCCTTTCTTACACACACACACACACACACACTCCCTTTTTTCCCACACACACATTCCCATATTTTTACACACACATACTCACTCACTTTCATCCTTTTACACACACACACACACACACACATTCTCTCAAATCACTCACACAAATACTCATTTCCTTACTTCCTCTCTCTCTCTCTCTCTCTCTCTCTCTCTCTCTCTCTCTCTCTCTCTCTCTCTCTCTCTCTCTTACACAAACACACCCTTCCACACACACACACACACACACACACTCCCTTCCTTACAAAACACACCCTTACACACACACACACACCCTTCCACACACACACTCACTCCCTTCCTTCCTTACAAAACACACCCTTCCACACACACACACTCACTCCCTTCCTTACACACACACACACTCACTCCCTCCCTTATTACACAAACACACCCTTCCTTACACACACACACACACACACACACACTTCCATTTACACACACACACTTACTTTTACACACAAATATACTCACTCCCTTCCTTACACACACACACACTCCCTTACTTTTTCATACACACACACACACACACACCCTTCCATTTACACACACACACACACCCCTTCCATTTACACACACACACACACCCTTCCATTTACACACACAAACACACACACACTCCCTTACACAAACACACCCTTACACACACACACTCCCTCCCTTAAACACACACACACACACCCTTCCATTTACACACAAACACACACACACACTCCTTCCTTATTACACAAACACACCCTTCCTTACACAAACACACACTCCCTTCCTAACACACACACACACACACTCCCTCCCCTTTACACACACACACACACACCAAAGAGGACATATCTATAATTATACACCATATATTATTATTATCATGATGTTGACACCAGGATGAAGTTTGGTTTGTTATTATTATTATTATTATTATTATTATTGTTATTATTATTATTATCTTTACTTTTATTATTATTATTATTGTTATTTCTATTATTATTATTATTATTATTATTTTTATCTTTACTTTTATTATTATTATTATTGTTATTTCTATTATTATTACTTTATTATTATATTGACTATTATTATTACTATTATTATTATTATTTTATTTACGGTTTGTTTGTTATTGTTTGCTTTCTTATTTACACAATACAATCGCGTGAATTGTTTTTGTTTATATTTATTGTTTACTTATTTACACAACACAATCACGTGACTTGTTTGTTATTGTTTACTTATCACATCAAATTATCACATGGCTTGTTTGTTTAATTGTCTGTTTGTTTAATTGTTTATGTTTTCATTTTACACAACACATAATAATAAAATAAATTCATCTCTCGTGGGAACTTTACACACACACACATACACACACAAACCTCTCAAAACACACACACACACACACACATACATCTCAAAACACACACACACACAAACCTCTCAAAACACACACACACCTCTCAAAACACACACACACACACACTTCTCAAAACACACACACACACACACACACACACACAAACCTCTCAAAAAAACAAACACACACACACACATACATCTCAAAACACACACACCTCAAAAAACACACACACATACACACAACACAGACACAGGTCACGTATGAAAACCTTACACACACACCTCAAAACACACACACACACACAAGCTTACCTGTGTTGGCAGCTGACATAATGATGTTTGGTTCAGGAAGTTAGGGTATTGTAATATGTGTGTGTGTGTGTTTTGAGAGGTGTGTGTGCGCGTGTGTTGAGAGGTGTGTGTGTGTTTGTGTTTTGAGGCGTGTGGGTGTGTTTTGAGAGGTGTGTGTTTGGGTGTGTTTTGAGAGGTGTGTTTTGAGAGGTGTGTGTTTGGGTGTGTTTTGAGAGGTGTGTTTTGAGAGGTGTGTGTGTGTTTTGAGAGGTATGTGTGTGTGTGTTTTGAGAGGTGTGTTTGGATGTGTATTGAGAGGTGTGTGGGGGGGGGTGGGGGTGTGTGAGGGTATGTGCGTGTGTGTTTGGGTGTGTTTTGAGAGGTGTGTGTGTGTGTTTTGAGAGGTGTGTGTGTGCGTGTGTTTTGAGAGGTGTATGTGTATGTGCGTGTGTTTTGAGAGGTGTATGTGTATGTGCGGTGTTTTGAGAGGTGTATGTGTATGTGCGTGTGTTTTGAGAGGTGTATGTGTATGTGCGTGTGTTTTAAGAGGTGTGGGTGTGTTTTGAGAGGTGTGTGTGTGTGTGTAGCACCGTTTCTCACCCACAAATGCCTTCAACACCAAACACACACACATACACACACTTTTCCTCCCTCCCCCCTCATTCCCTCCTCTCCTAACCCACCCCTTCCCTAATTCCCCCTCCCTCAATCACTCCTCCCCTCCCCATCCCCTCCTCCCCTTCCCATCCCTCCTCCCCCTCCCAACCCTCCCTACATCCCTCCTCCCCTCCCCATCCCTCAATTCCCTCCTCTCCTACCCCCTTCCTAATTCCCCTCCCTCAATCACTCCTTCCCTCCCCCATCCCAACCCTCCCTACATCCCTCCTCCCCCTCCCTCATTCCCTCCTTCCCTACCTCCCCCTCCCTCAATCACTCCTCCCCTCCTCCCAACCCTCCTACATCCTACCTCCCCCTCCCTCACTCCCCCCTCCCTCAATATCCCCTTTCCTATCCCTCCCCTACCTACCCCTCCCTCCCTCCCCATCCCTCCTTCCTACCTCCCTCTCCCCCCCCCTCTCTCTATCCCTCCCCAACCCTACCTCCCCCTCTTTCTATCCCTCCCTTCCCCCCCTTCCCACCTCCTCCCTCCATGCATTTGTCTCTTCTCCCCTTAGCTCCCCCAACCCCCACCCCCACCCTCCCCCCAAGAATCAGCTGTTGTACCCCCCCCCCGCCCCACACCACACACACCCCCAGCTTTCTTCCTTTCTCTAATTTTCGACGTCAGACAAGGTATATATCACATTTTCTCTCTCTCTCTCTCTCTCTCTCTCTCTCTCTCTCTCATACAAACACATGCTCTCTCTCTTTCACACACACACACACACTCTCTCTCTCTCTCTCTCTCTCTTTCTCTCTCTCTCTCATACAAACACATACTCTCTCTCTTTCACACACACACTCACCACGCACACACAGACACACACACACTCTCTCTCTCTCTCTCTCTCTCTCTCTCTCTCTCTCTCTCTCTCTCTCTCTCCTCATACAAACACATGCTCTCTCTCTTACACACACACTCACACACACTCTCTCTCTCATCTCTCTCTCTCTCTCTCTCTCTCTCTCTCTCTCTGGTTGGATTAGCAAAGTTGGTTAGCCTAAATATATCTTCATATACATAAATTTGAGAGAGAGAGAGAGTTACAAGGAGTTACAAGGAAAAGAAGTACCCTAGGGGACCTTACGATCCATACAAAGAGGGTACCTGTGGGTTTAGTTGCGCAAGTAGGCGACCGTCCTCGAATGTGTCATGTGAAACCATCAAGGAACACTCGCACAACGGCTTAAACACCTAGACGGTGGTTTAAGGCTTTGTCTAATCTGGACTTGAACTGATCCACAGAGTTGCTGTTGACTACATCAGCAGGAAGCGCGTTCCAAGTACCGCAGATGCTATATGTAAAGAACTTACCACACAGATCACGGTTGTATCGCTTCAGTTCAAGTTTGTAGCCATGATTCCTGGTTGTGCCCTCACTGAGTTGGAAAATGTCCCTGTAGTCTACATTGTCAAAGCCTCGTAGTATTTTAAACACTTCGATAAGCTGACCACGCAGTCTCCGGGTTTCCAAAGAGAACAGATCGAGTTCTACCAACCGATCTTTATAGCTCTTGCGTCTAAGAGAGGGTATAAGTTTGGTTGCCCTGGCTTGCACTCGTTCCAATCTAGCGATATCCTTTCGGTAAGAAGGACTCCAAAACTGGACTGCATACTCCAGGTGCGGTCGGACAAGGGAATTGTACAGACAAAGTACTATCTCCTTGTTCCGGTATCCAAACTGTCGCTTTATGTACCCTAACATCCTTTGGGCTTTCTTCTCAGCCTCAATACACTGCTTTGAGAACTTGAGGTCGCTGGTGATAGTTACACCCAAGTCTTTCTCAGTATCAGTGCTTACGAGAGCATTGCCCTTAAGGTTATACTCTGTTCGGGGGTTTCTGTGGCCTATATGCATAACTTTGCATTTGTTCACGTTAAATGGCATTTGCCACGTGTCAGACCACTCCCCGATCTTCCTAAGATCTTCTTGTAAGCGGGTAGTATTTCCTTCTTTCGCGACATTCATACCAAGCTTAGTATCATCGGCGAATTTGGAAATCTTGGCAACCATGTCACCATCCACGTCATTAACATAGATGATAAACAGTAGTGGTCCCAGAACAGAACCTTGGGAACACCGCTAGTAACGGGCACCCACTCTGAAGCCTGTCCATTCACTACCACCCGCTGCCGTCTGTCACTTAGCCAGTTCTCTATCCAATTTGCCACATTTCCGTCTATGCCCAGTGCACGCACTTTCCGAAGGAGACGGCGGTGGGGTACCTTATCAAAGGCTTTCTGAAAGTCTAAGTAGACAACATCGACCGCTTTATCCCGATCATGCTCACTGAAAACAAAATGGAAGAATTCCACCAGATTTGTGAGGCATGACCGGTGCTGCCGGAACCCATGCTGGGAACCCCTCAGTAGCAAATTTGATTCTAAGTGTGCTGTTATTTTGTCCACCATGATGCTCTCCATGAGTTTACAGACTATCGAGGTTAAACTGATGGGTCTGTAGTTTGACGGTTGGCTAGCATCTCCCTTCTTGAAGATAGGAGTCACCTCTGCCTCACGCCAGTCTCTAGGAACGCATCCAGTCTGGATTACCATGTTGAAGACCATGCACAGGTGCCGTGATACTTCACCATGCACTTCTTTCAACACTCTAGGTAAGAACCCATCCGGACCGGGGGACTTGTTTGCTTTTAATTCGATTATTTTTCTCTCGATTTCTTCTTGGGTGAAGACCATTGACTCCAACTTCTCACTGAAGGAGTCCAAAGGTTCGGGAATGGGACCACTCTCCTCAGAGAACACTGAAGAGAAGTACTCATTTAAGAGGTTAGCATTTTCTGCATCAGAGTGCATCAATGCTCCATCCTCATTCACCAAGGGACCGATCCTGCGTCGGATTGGTTTACGGCCATTCACATAACTGAAAAACTCCTTGGGGTTCTCTTTGCAGAGTCTAGCCACACGGACCTCCTCAGCACGCTTAGCCGCCCTTATTTTGGACTTCACGTTTCGATTCAGTCTTCTATGACCGTCAAAGTCCCCAGATGCCTTCGCTCGACGATACGCAGTTCTCCTCTCCCTTAGTAGGTTACGGATTTCCCGATTAAACCACTTCGGTTGAATGAACTTCTGACCTGTTCCTTCAGAGGAATAAAGCGCGACTGAAGTTCCATGAAGGAAGACAAGAATGACCTCCACAGATCATCAGCACTCTCTCCCTCTTCTAGTTCCATTTCAGCAACGCTTTCACGAAGACCTGCAAAGTTCGCTCTCCCCATGTCTAATTTTCTATGCACCGGGGTCACGGACTCCATATTAGGGACCTTAACTGAAAATCTTATAAGCTTGTGGTCGCTTCCACCTATTTCTTCGTTTACAGAGAGGTCTTGAATGATGTCATCCTCTGAGGTGAGGACCAAGTCGAGTATGTTAGCACCTCTTGTTGGCTCCCTTACCCATTGAGTGAGGAATTCATCATTTACAAACTCCAAGAGTGGTGTGTTCTCGGCAGAGGGCTCTCTGGTTTCCCAGTCAACATGTGTGTTGAAGTCCCCCATAAGGATGCACACCCTGCCGTCCACTAGTTCACCCAGCAACTGGTATAGGTCCCTGTCCATCTCATTGAGTTGTCCAGGTGGTCTATAAAGCAGCAGGGTTCTGTATTTTGCAGTGCCTATTTCTAGGTCAACTCCAAGGAGCTCGTGGTTCGATGTGATGTTGCAGGTCATCGATTTGATGGAGTTCTTTACATACAACAGCACACCACCACCCCCTCTGTTCTCTCTATCTTTGTGGAAGAGTTGGTAGCCTGGAATCACGAATTCCCCTTCAAGATCTCTGTCTGAGGTTCTCAACCATGACTCCGTTATGGCCACCATCTCGGGTTCCTCTGTCGCAACGAGGGCCCGCAGTTCCAAAAACTTGTTTCGGATGGACCTGGCGTTGAACAATAGAACCTTCAGGGAACCCCCAACTGCAGGGCTCCCTATACTCTTCCGTTTCCCGGATTGGTCATTGTCTTGGTAGTGCTGGGGATATCCTTCTTCAGGATCTCAGCGAATGTCTTCTCTGGGGTCACTCTAGCATAGCGACGAGGGCTCTCCTCCACGCTCGGTTCGAGTGCTCCTGAGACATCGTCGGACGGCGTCTTCCATTAATTTGGAAAGCACTTCTTTCCCCTTTAGTGAGAGATGTGTGCCATCCCTCTGGTAGAGGTCGTCTCTACCAAAGAGTGAGGTGTAGGGGTCCACAAAGAAACACCCCCTCGGCAGTACACAAATCAGCCAGGCGCTGATTTACTGCAATGTTCTTTGACAGAGCAGTCCCTAAAGGGCCTCTCCTTGGGAGCATGCCAACAACTACCCTTCTGCGGGTTTTTGACCCACAGTCGTCTACTGCACCGAGCACATCCGAGAGGACTCCTTCGGTCATGCCTACTCTACCATTTCTCAGGTAGATGTCATTACCACTCACCATGAGTGCAATGACAGCAGATCTGGACGTTTGGATCCTCTCAGCTTCCTTTCGGAGGTCAGCATTGCCACAACCTGGCAAACAATTCACCTTCACAGAAGTGTGAAGGCGATCTGCCATTAGGGGGTTCCAGCCCTCGTGCCTGGGAATCACCTACAATGTGTATATCCACAGGCCTCTCCTTGGTAGGAGCACGAGATGCCTTGTGAGGAACCCGAGAGTGTTTTGAATTCCTGCCGGGCTCGTCACTTCCTCCAGGTTGCTTCTTCTTCGTCTTCTTTTCCTTCTTCATTTTCTTTTCCTTCTTATTTGATTCCTCACTTTCCTCTAATCCCTCCTCAATTGTCTTCTTGGGTTTTTCTTCCTTCTCCATATTCCCCTCCTCTTTTCCATCACACTTTTCTGCAGTCTCTTTTCCTTCTGCAGTCTCTTCTCCCTCTTCATTGTTGCTGTTCTTCTTCTTGTTGTTCTTTTTCTTGTTCTTGTTCTTCTTCTTCTTTACCGCCGTGGTGGAGCTCTCCGGTGAAGAAGCTCCTTGGACTGCCTTGTCTCTCACATGGCAGTCACACCTCTGCGAGTCCATTCGGAGAACTTCCTCCTTTAGGGAGTTGTTCTCCTTCGTGAGCAGTGAGATGTGCTTCATCAACCTCTCCTCGAGTTTGCAAAAGTCGCAGACACTCGAGGAGTCTAGGTCGCTCGCACTCCTCCCGCTGAAGTCCCTCACACCAGCGGTACACCTTGCATGTAGTACATGTAAATTTTCTTGCTGATGGACCAGTCATCTCGCTCTAATTCAATTTCAGACCAATAATATAAAAGAAAGGGTAGTGTGATTTGGTCTCGCATAAGTCTCATCCGCCTACTTCCAGAAGGTTTTCGGTCGTTCGGCCAACAGAAACCTTATGAGCCAAGCACACCAACCCTAAGGTCTCCCCTGGGTCGGACGGCCCCAATCGTGCCGCAGCTCCCAACTGAGCAGCACAAGAGTCCTAAGTAAATGGGACTCTGATTTTTCGACAGGGGTGCTTGAAGTGTAACCGTCGTCCTACTAATCCCTACTAATCCTCCATCCGCGGCCAAACTTAAAGCAAATAGTAAAACTAAATGTCCACGACTTAATCCGAGATCTTTTACTGGCCTGGCAGCCAGCGAGGCACGAAAGCTCTCTCACCAAAGAGCAGTCGAGCCTTTAGGCACCTAAGAACGGTCACAGGGAGCTGGTCAGGCTTATTAATCTAAGAGAATACCTACGGGGGTCCTGAGGCATCTCCATTACTCGTACCCCACACGCCTGAGATCCCTTCAATCTCAGCCCTTTCGAAACCTGTGAGCGTTAAAAAGGCGTTGTTTTAGGAGGTTCCAAAGCCTCCCTTCTCACACGGCATAAGGTAGCTGGTGAGGTCCTTAACAATAAAAACTTATATCGAAAGTGATGAAGATTTTTTTTTGTTTTTTTTTTTTTTTTGTTTTTTTTTTGTTAGGACAGTTGAAGAGCAGTTGTGAAACTTAATATTAACATGAAGATTTGACAACTCTTAGTCAGGATCCTAATAACGCTACCTTTCTGGCACGGGTAACCCAACTGGACTAAATGTCCCCCCAGCATAGCTAGCAAAATTCAAACAGATCACACAAGCTCTCTCACCTACGGCAAGGTGGTTGTCTCGAGAGAGAGAGAGAGAGAGAGAGAGAGAGAGAGAGAGAGAGAGAGAGAGAGAGAGAGAGAGAGAGAGAGAGAGAGAGAGAGAGAGAGAGCATGTGTGTGTGTGTGTGTATGTATGAGATAGAGAGAGCATGTATGTATGTATGTATGTGATATATGTGTACAGTCATATAATAAAAATAGTGTCACCTCTTTTCCTTCACCTGACGTATAAATAATTAACCCATGTTGGTGAATTGGAAGGTATGTTAGTTAATTAATTAAATAAATAAATAAATTAGGGTGTCTTGTTGTCTGGTAAAGTTAGGAGGAATCAGTAGCCATCAAAAATAAATAAATAAATAAATAAATAAATAATAATAATAGTAATAATAATAATAATAGTAATAATAATAATAATAATAATAATAATAATAATAGTAATAATAATAATAATAATAAT